>JAADXR010000084.1:0-81760 GCA_023337935.1 Elongisporangium anandrum | reverse complement strand
GCAGCGCCGGTGGCCTGGGATGCTCCAGCACGATCTGCCGCTTCTGCCAGGTCTGGAACACGACGCAGTCGGCGCATCTGTTGACTTGCTCGTCGCTCGGATTCTTCTTCAGCACGCCCGCGCCAACTTCATCCACGCCGAATACGACCACGCCTGTTCCAATAGTGACGATTATGGCTCCAGCTAGTGCAAATTTGACTTGCTTGGCTACTCCTCAACTTATTCAAGCTGAGGCTGCAGCTGGTGTTGGCGTTGTCACGGATACTTCTTGTGTCAATGGAGGCGTCGGATGCTTTTTGGAGGTTTGTCGCTTTTGCAAGTTGTTTAACACGACCCAGTCAGCCAACTTCCTCAATTGCTCATCTTACCAAACAATGTCGCTTCAAGCAGCAGTCAGCAGCTCGAATGACTCTCCAGCGACTTCGACCATCCTACCAGTAGCGATTGTTGCTGTGGTAGCGGCTGTTGCAATGCTTGTGATGACTGCATCTGCGGTGAAGAGTGGATTAGCGGGCAAGATGCGCACAACCCGCGAAACCAACAAAGACGTCGAAGCCCCAATTCCATCAACCGCTGAAGCTGCTAGCATTCAGGATGCGACGATCGAAATCGCTGACTGCTGAACAACGGGTTCCGCGATCTTCTTGCGAAGAACTCAAACGAGAGCAACAATATCTTCCAGTTGCAACACCTGCATTAAATCCATATTCAGGCGCAGGCCTAGTGCCTGTCAAATCGATTAATCAAACATCTTTCATTTCAAATGATATTTGCTCATGTGTACACTTCTTCGTGCTCTTTTTCAAAGCGACTTAGACTCAATTAATACGAAGAACCAATCATCTTGAAAACCCTCGTTGATGCATATACTGATGATACCTTTTTATGTTGTTTCTTTCAAATGCACCTACTTGGCTCGGACGAAGTATTGCGATTGCTCCCACAACTTCTGCAATCCATCAACGTCCTTGTTCGCAATAGCATTTTTCACTTGGTCAATGATCTTCTGCGCTTCGATATCTGAGTGTGATGTTGCTTGCAGAGAACTCTCAAACTGTTCCGATTTACTGGCAGCCAACTCAATCACTTCAGCAGGTAACTTGGCCAACATTGCCACATTCAGCCCGTAACTCTTGGGACACATTCCCTCTTCAAGCTTGTACAAAAATGTCACCTTGCGTTCATTTTCGGGATCGACAAGGCAGCCCATATGACCCAGAGAAACCCGCTCATTTTCAGCGTATTCTTCCACAAGAGAATGATAATGAGTCGCTAGCATCGTACGGCATTGAACATCGCGAAGAAGGTGCTCGACCACAGCGTACGCAATCGCAGTACCATCGAATGTTGACGTACCCCGACCCAATTCATCCAAGATGACAAGAGAATGGCCAGTGGCGTGGTTGAGGATGGTAGCAGTTTCGGACAGTTCAACATACAGTGTACTTTGGCCAGCCAAAATACGATCAGACGCTCCAATTCGAGTAAAGATGCGATCCACAGGAGTCATTCGGCATTTTGTAGCGGGAACAAAGCATCCGATTTGAGCCATGAGCGCGATCACACATGTCTGTCGCAACAGGGTTGATTTACCACCCATATTCGGGCCACTAAGCAGCATCATCTCGCCTGCTCCAGCAATACCCAAGCCCACTGAGTTCGGAATGAAATCCCCATTTCCAAACGTCGTCGCTACACATGGATGCACTCCTTCTTCAATGTCAAGGAATGGAACTCCAGCATTTGCAGAAGCTGCCGAAATAAGCTCAGGCTTCACGTATCCTTCACTCTGACTGCTGACAAGTGCCAAACTGAGGATACAATCGAGAACAGCCAAGCACTGAACAGCTTTCATCCAGTATCGATAATCTTCATCAAATTTATGGAATATCCGACGCATTTGATCCTTGAGTGCTTCAGTTTTGCGGTCCTCAGCTCGCGAGAGTTTGGCCAAGAGATCGCGAATGGTTGGCGTATGGAACCGCTTGTATCCCTTTTTTCTCGACTTGAGTTCATACTCTTTTGGCTGATTAGACTGTACTGCGCTTTCAGGAATTTCCAATTGAAAACGATCATCCTTCTTGGTTCCCCAGTATACGATTTGCTTGCATTTGAGTTTTGATTTCTGCTCTTCCAAGTATTTTTGAAGTTTCGCTTCGATTTGATGGATTTCCATACAGCATTCATCGTATTCTGGATCTGCACCTTCTTTCGGAACAATTGTTCCACTTTTTTGAGCAACAGCTTGATCAAAGCTTTTGTCGAAAAATTCGAGTTTTTCTTGGAGATCTGGAAAATGACCTGACTTCGAGCCTTTACTTCCATCATCATGCACTTTAAGCACAGTTTGAAGCACGGGAGATTGAAAACGAGCAAATCGAGGACCCATTTCACAAACAAGATTCATGGCCACATCAAAGCCCTTAAGCACCGCTAGAAAATCACGAATTTTACGAATGTTGTAAGTACTGGACTCGTACATGATAGCACGGCTGTCTGGGTGCTCTTTTGCTCGATGCACGGACCCAATTGCATGAATCCGTGACAATAGCCGTTCCAAATCTGGGAGTTTGCGCAGGTGCTCGCGGGCTTCAACAATTGTATCGCCATTTTCTCCCAACTCTTGCACAGCATCGAGGCGCTCATTAATATCTGAAATTTTGCATAATGGCTTTAACACCCAGTCTTGAAACATTCGTTTGCCAAAACTTGTCACTGTCTTGTCCAGGATATCAATAAGTGATCCAGCACGACCCCCATTGAAGTTGTTCGTGAGTATTTCAAGATTATGAATTGTTTGGGAGTCCAAAACGACGTACTGTTGGTTGAGCTCCGCTTTCGCATTTAATGAGCCCAATTTTCCTTGCTCTCGACGCTCTTTTGCTTCCTCATCGGATGGACGATATCTTGAAAAGTTGCAGAGCGAAAGTAATTCCTGGTCTATAATGCTGCGCCGTAAATGCCAGATGCAGCCACCTAGAGCGCTTATCGCAAGTTGACTTTCCATTTTTACAGTTTTATCTTCATTCAGGAAGAACAAAACATCTGTTGGCCACCCTTGATCATCAAAATATCCAGCACGGGTGATTTCTTCAATAGTTCGAGATGGGTCCCAAAATTCTTTTCCCACGCGCAATTCGACTCGGACACTGGACGGAACAGCGTGGTTGAGAACCATCTTCGTATCATCGGAGAGACCAAATCGTTCGCTTACAATCTCCACAACATAGAATTGTGCCAAAAGAGTCTTGAGACGGTCACGCTGCTCAGTATCATCGAACTCTGACAAGTGAACCGCACCCGTGGCACAATCAATCATGCAAATACCAAAGCGTACTTGCTTCGATGAAATGACTTCTTCCTTGAGTGCAAGCAGGTGCTTGGCTGTTTGCTTCTGGGATGAAATCGGTGCATCCAGAAAACTAATAGTGTTCGTGCCCGTTGATAGTAAGGAGCAAACCTCGCGACGGACAACTTTGGCTTTCTTCGACGATCCCGCATTGCGTTCTTTCAGCATGTCTGGCGTCTCTGTTTGCTCGACACGAGCAACACGATATCCCTTTTCAATAAGTTGCGACGACATTTTCGAGTACGCGATTTCTGGAAATCCCGAATGTGCCTTGTCTCCTTTCATGTAAATGAGATTTAGCTCCTTGAATCCAACATCGGCATCCATGTGAAATAGTTCGTAGAACTTGCCCACTTTGAAAAAAAGAACCGTGTCCATGTTCTGGGCTTTCACGGTCCACCATTGCACCATCGCTGGAGTATCCTTCTTGAGAAACTCTTGAGGCACAAGCAGTGTTCTCGGATCATATTCAGGAGAATCGGGCTTGTTCCCGTTGATATCCCGTCGTTTTTCATTCAACCACGGAAAGAAATTATGGGCATGACTTCCAGCCCCGCTCACGGCCGAGCCAGAGGTTCCTCCGCTCTCAGTGGGTGCAGATGATGCCGACGGCGAGGCCTTCGTTCCAACCGCAGGACTTCGGGCTTTAGGCGACACGAACGAGGCACCGAATGATGCTTGCTTTGTCGGAGTCTTCTTGGGTGCTGGAGTTTTCGATGGGGTCACCACTGGCTTTCGACGCTTGGCAGGACGCACCGGTTCGTCTTCTTCCTCCTCCTCTTCCTCTGCATCATCGTCTTCATCGCTTGAGGATTTTTCAGCAGCACTGAACTCGGAGTCATTGTCATCGTCAGCCTCTCGACTGTCGTTTCCACCATCCCACTCTTCCTCGCTGCTCACAACGTTCTTCGTCGCTTTCCGGGCAGGCGTGACTGGTTCATCCGAATCGCTATCGTCGTTCACGATCACCTTGACAGTGCTACGCCGAGGTCGCTTGGACGCGCTCTCACGCTGCTGCTTCTTGCTCTCATTCGCAGGCTTGTCAACCACATTCTTCTCATCCTCGGAGCTGGTGCCAAGGAAATCTTCGTACGCCTTGCGCTTGCCTCCAGACGCTGGCCCCGACGCTTTGTCCTCCTCATCTTCTTCGTCTTCGACTGCAGGCTTCGCCTTGCTCTTGGCCGTCTTCTTGGGCGACGCGTCTTGCTTGGGTTTTGGGGAGAACTCGATGCGCTTGCGCGTGCCACCGCTGCTCACAGCCTTCTTGCCAGAGCCACTGCCGCTCGCTACCTTCTTCCCAGAGCCACTGTTGCCTGGCTTGGGTTTGGACGACGAGCCGCTGGGCTTGTCACTCGCCGCAGACGCGGGCGTGGACTTGGGCTTGGGCGCCGTGCCGTTCGCTGGCGGGCTGAAGAAGCTCAGCAGCGACTGCTGCTGCTTGGGCTTGGCCATCGGATCGCGCTCTGAGACCTTCCCGCCAAATTGGCCCAAGGGCAACCTGTGGTTGGGTACCGCTCCAAGTGGTACACTGGCGCCAAGGTCAGATTTGTCACTCACCCACTGCAGCTATAAATACCCTGAGCACGGTACTGACCTGGGCATGACGCTCTCATGCTGGGGAATTGATTGGCATCGCTGGTGCTAAGAGGAGCAAGCAATTAGGCAATAAATAGATTGGATGTCGCGGAAGCACAGAAGAACGCGGCTATATTTTGCCAAGCTTCTTATCAGATGCACCTAATGCGCAAGGATACGCAGGTGATGCGTTCCAGTGAGACCAGCGTCTCGATTGGAGAGTGAAAAGACTGGCAAGACCAATTGAAAGAAGCAGCGCGCTGCATCAATTGGTGTTGCCAATGGACAAGCTCCGGGACTATTTATCCTCCATTTCAGCAGCGCACAATAACAGCAACAACAACAATGACGAGGATGACAATACAAGCGATCGCTTTGGCACCGAATGGCTGTATTTTGAAGAGCCTGTAGGCTTCTTTCTCCCACGGATGCAGCTTCGGAAGCACTTGCTCGAGCTTGACCAGGTCTCGCATGTGTTGCACTACGACAATTACCGCCGCGTCATGAGGATACGGGACATCAGCCTCGTCACAGCCGTGGAAGAGCGCGACTCCGTCGGCAGGCAGAAGTGGTGGATGACGATCCAGGATCCAGAAGTGCCGCAAGTCTGGGTCGTCCACTTTCCGTCGCTGGACCGGCTGCTCTTCTGGACGGAGATCATCAAGGCTGTGGCACACGTGACAAAAAGCCCTGCGATCGTGAGCGACTTGGTCTTCGCATCGATTTGTCAGCAACAGCAACAGGATGACGAGTACCAACAGCCAGAATCCAGATACGATACCTTGAGCTGCAAAAGCGGGAAGACTGACCTGCATCTGGAGCCCGAAGCGGATGTCCCTGAGATCGAAATCGCTACCTGACAACCTGTACCGCAGAGATCTTGAGCAGCTAGAGCCTTGATGCTGCATAATTTATCGCTTGAATAGACCTGTAATCCTCGACTGATCCTGCGCATATCCGCTTGGTCGCAACCATCTTGAGGTAATAAAACACCATGCAGCAATGATAATCGGGTTGTGACCAAGGCAATTCAGTTGAACCCATTTCACTGCAAGGCTTTATTACAAAGTTTAGAAAACTTGTCATGGCCCCTCGCATCTACAGTCACTTGAATCAGTCAGTCGCAAACGAGCAACAAACTTACTGGGCAGCAACACCGCCACCCGACTTCAGGCGGAGCTGAGCCTGACGCTTGCGGGAGACACGCACTTCCTTCACCTCTTCCACGGCCTTGGCCACGTTGGCGCGCTTCTCGGTAAGGATCAGCTCAATGTGGGCAGGGTTGGCCATGTAGGGTCCAATGCGACCGTGGGCACGGTAGGTGCGACGACGCTGCTTAATGGCGGCGTTGGCCTGAGCGTGCGAGATGTACAGGGCGTCCGTCTCCAGACCCTTGACTTCGGCGTTGGCCTCGGCGTTCTTGACCAGGTCAAGGATGATCTTGGTGGCCTTCTGGGGCCACTTGCACTTGTCGCCGGCAGCGCCGCGGAGCTTGCCCTGCGCGTGGCGGCCGCAGCCACCAGTGAACTTGGTGAACGGCACGGCCTGCTTGTACTCGAGGACGGCCTCAAGGAAGAGCTTAGCCTTGTTCAGAGGCATGCCCTTAATGGCATGGCAGACTTCACGGCAGTGCTTGAAATGCACGCGAAGGTGCGAGCCGCGGGCCTTGGCGGCACGCTGAGCGTCTTCAGGTTCCTGGCTGTAGGACGGCATGATTCTTGCTTCACGTTCGGGTTCTAAGCGAAATAGGAATCAAAATGGCACACGCCCGTATAAACACCGCGAACCGCCCCCACCACCAATCGCTCGCTTGGTTTGGGGCCGGTCCGGATAATCCATGTCGGTTATCCGGACCAAGCAAAAGCTTCGGCCAGTGACCACGGAGCCCTAGCCTCAACCGTCGGCAAAGCGAGGTGAACCGGTTCACTAAGGTACGGTACTTGCTTTACAGTGGAGATCTCTATTTAAGTTGGTTACAGTACGCCACGATATTATATCGCTTTTTATTCGCTATCGTCGTCATCCAGCTTGAAGCTGGCTTCAGACGAGTCACTCGCGTCGTCGTCTTCTTCTTCCTGTTCATCTTCAGCAGATTCCCCTTCTCCTTCCTCTTCACCATCGTGTTCATCACCTTGGCCGTCGTCGTACTCTTCCTCGTCCTTCTTGGCTTTCTTCTTGCTCTTCTTGGGCGACTCGTCAAAATACACCGGAGCAACTTGCGCTGCTGCTCGACGGGGTCTTCCACCAGTGATGATCATGCTGGTGTCGATGCCTTCGAGGTCTTTTTCCATGTCCTTCTTCCGCTTCACTGCGGCGATCTCCTGTTTGGATGGGTATCTGCTGCTGAACCTGACGCTGGCGTCCTGTAACAGCTCTCGCACTAGGTCTTCCGCTTCATCCGCTGACGAGGTTTCTTTCAGCTTCTTATAGATGTGGGGCCTTTAGTCCATACAGCACAATGCACATTGCAGCGTCAGCTTCCCGATCTCAGTAAATCATCGAATTGATGTACGCACCCTAGCAAGCCAGCCGCACGAGCCATCTCCTTGAGGGCGGCCAGTCCTTTTGGATCCATGACCTTGGCCGCTTTCGGCGTGGAATCGTTTTTCTTCTTACGCTCTGCAGGCGATTTCTTTTGAGAAGGCTCTGCGACCTACAAGAATCAGCAAATGTCATCAGGACAAGGCTACTCAATGATATATGACACCATCGCCATTGCAATCGAGACGTAAAGAGCATACCCGAGCGCGCTTTTTCTTGGGCGCGGGCTCTTCCTCTTCAGATTCATCGTGGGCATCCGATTCGCCAGCACTGGGCCCTTCACTCGCAGCCGCGTTGTCGTGTTCACTCTCCTCGTCACTGGCATCCGACACCACATTCCGCTTCTTCCGTGCTGCCGGTTGTGGCTGCTGCTTGCTCACTCGCGCTGCTTTCACAGGAGGAGCAGAGTTCTCCTTGTCGTCATCTCCGCTTTGATCCGATTCCGCATCCATGAGCTCCGTCACCAGCGCCTTGATCGTGAACTTCCACTCGCGTAGCTGGTCTGGGTCGATCTGCAGATACGCCGACAGCTTCTGCCGCAGCACTGCGAGCGTGACGGTCTCACGGTCCAGCTTGGGCAGGATCACCTCCATGGCGCTCCGCAGCACCTGCTCATCGATGGCGTCGGTCATTCTGCTGCTTCAGTCGGCAACGCGCTTCCTTCCTCCTTCCTCTTCCAGAATGAGGACGCTCACGCTTTACGCGCCAAGAGTACGGTACGATCGGTTTGGGCAGGGTTTGGATGAGACGCTGAAGCCGATTGTGACAAATGGCTCCATCGAAATGATGAACGGACTTCAAATGCAAAATGGTTATCTCCATTATCTCAGTTTATGTATCTCTCCTCTCTCGCTCTCTCTCGTCTGTATGTATTCTCTCTCTCTCTTGGCAATCAATCATACGCCTAGTCCTCATGAAGTCCTTCGGCCTCCGAGTCGGACGACGTGCCTTCGTACTCTTCCTTGCCCGACTCGTGCGTGCCCTTCTGGATCGCACCGATGAGCAGACGCACGATGAGCAGGCCCCACCAGATGTGCAGCACGTAGAGCGTCGTGAGCAGCACGTTGAACAGAAGCCAGGACGGCGGGCCTGGGTACGGGAACAGGTTCGTAAAGTCGTACGCGTCTTCGACGGTCATACTGGCCAGGCGGTTCTCGAGCACGGTCGTGTAGAGCAGCTTGGTCGGGTAGAGGTAGATGCGGAAGTAGCCCCAGTCGATCAAGACGGTCAGAAACAGGATCTCAGTGCAGAACATGCCGCGCAAGCCTTCCATCTTGAGGTAGTTGACCATCTTGAGCATGTCGAGCGGGACGTCCGACAAGTCGTGCAGGAACAAGACAATGACGCCGACCGGCAGAAAGCCAACGTAGTACGACCAGGTCACGAGAGCGATCGTGACTGCGTGGTGGGTCATCATCACAAGGTAGTCCTTGCGAATCTCTTCCAGGAACTTGCACGAGAACGCAGTGTAGATCCAAATCGCCTAAAGAGCAAGGTGCATCGATGAGTAGATGCTATTGCAACGATATCAGCAGCAATGCCAAGACAAGAACACGTACCAATTGGGTGATGTAGAGCAACTTGGTCAGGAACTTTTGCGTTGGGAAGACGCCCGTGTCCGATCCCTGGTTCCACACTACAAGCAAACAAATGCAGATGGTAAGCATTAGCAATTCACCATCATGCAGGCAGCAAAACGTTGCTATGGCTTACAGGTCGTGGTGTCTTGCCACCAGGTCTCTTCTCGCAGCACGATAAACTCAAAGACGGACATGGAGGCGTGGATCATCAACTGCCAGGACTGATCGCACCACTTCTTCATGGTCACCTTCTTCCTCAGCGGGTCACCCAGGTGCTGCAGGAACGTGCGCGAGAACCAGCCACCGCCGATCGCGAAGCACGTCTTTGTGAGCGTCACAGCCACAGCGACGACGCCAATGAGCGCGACGAGCATGCCGAGCAGCTCCTTTTCATCCCAGAGCGTGTGCGTGATGACGACCAGCTCCACCGCGATCACGCTCGAGATGATACCGTCCAGGACCGGGTTGGGCGTTTCGATGATCGTGGGCTTCGCCATCGTCGTCTCCTTCGTCTAACTGCGAGCGCCAAGGAAAGGAAGGGGGATGGCCACTCTTCTTCTCGCGGGAGTTCGCCAAATGACCAGAGGAGGGAAAGAAACGAGTGACGCCGGTCTAGCAGCGACGGTCATTCGCCTAAAGTGAGGTGCGCCACATTAGAAACGGCTACACGAACATCAGCAAATGGCCCGTTTCTGCGCTATTTGATTGGCAAACACCGGTCGACCATCGTAACGTGCACAATATAAGACCCTTGCATGCACCCATTTGCATTCATTACGAGGAGATCAGTTCAAGGTCGAGGCAGTTGTCCAGGACGCAGAGGCAGGCGCGGTAGTTCACCTCTCGGAAGTGCGCGTGCAGTTCCTGGCGCAGCTTGTCGTTGTTGGCGTTACTGGCGAGGCTCTTGCTCAGACTGTCGTAAACCGCCAGGATCAGGAACTGGTTTAACACGCAGATGCGGTACTGGTGCGTCCAATCGTGAAGCGTCAGTGTGCTCTGCCCATGCACTACCATCGTATCGTGATAGAGTTGGAGGCAAGAGCGCTCCTGCTGGCGACGATCTTGAGACGTCACGCTCACAATGAAGAAGAAGGCAAGGTCGCGCATCGGATTCGCACGGCCGCACGTCGCCCAGTCCAACAGCCACGTTGTATCACTAGAAGGATCGGACGCGAACAGCATGTTCGCTACGTGGAAGTCGCCGTGGATCAGCGCTGACGGGCCTTGTGCCACAGCGTCGTGGATTCGCTCCAGATGCTCCGGTTTCGCGCTGAGACGCTCGCAAAACGATTGCAATCGTTGCTTGTCGCCGATCTCCAAAGGAATATCGTCCAGATACGACGACCAGCAGCCTGGGAATTGCAATCGCTTTTCTTCACCAGTGAGATTGCTGCCAATGCCAGCGAGTTCTGCTAGATCGGTGCCATTGTAGTCCCAGTACTGCGCATGCATGCGAGCGAGGCGCTCGACGAGGTGGCTGATCTCGCCTGGTGGACAGCCTTCGACACAGGAATAGGTCGCCACAGAAGGCACACGCTCCAGAATGATGAGCACACTCGACGTAAAGACCGCAGCAGGCATTTCAAACGGGAATGCGGCTTCTTTCTGTTCCCCTCGCGAGAACTTGGTGTAGAAATTGGATTCCACTTCAAACATGCTCTTGAAGGGGAATTCTGGCCGCAGGAACTTGCCCACATACTCTCTCTGCACGATTGCGCCACTTGCAGCATCCTTCAACTGCACGGAAATGCCCACGACCTCCGAGAGCACGCCCTTCTCAAGCGCCTTCCACTCATGCGACACGACCGAAGCACCGGACTCGGCGCTGCGCAGGATCTCTTCCAGGAACGCGTTCGTGAGCTCATCGGGTCTCGCTGGGATCGCAAAGACGGCGTCTGCAGCTGCGCTGGTCATTGTTTCACTGCTTCTGGGCTTCTGAGTCTGCGGTCTCACGTCCGAAGAGTCCCCCAATCGAATTCTCTCGTGCGCATGACGCATCCATTGGCGCGAGAATGTTGGTCGATTCGATTTGGTTGCGTGTTCAGGGGGTTGGTCCATCAACCCATTTCGAATCTGGGTTAAACACGCGGACCATTTTATGATTTGGGTAATTGGGTGGAATTGCACAAAAGGGTGCCAGATCCATGCAATCGGATGCTGGTGCCCAGGAGCTCTTGGTCCAAGCTGCTGCTCCAGGCCTCTTGGCAGCGGAGAAAAGCGATGTACTGCCCTGTGACCAGTCCAATCAGCACGATGGAGTCCATTCTCCGACGACGGATAAAGAGCTTTCGGAGCAAGTCATCGTCGCGCATGAGAGCAGCCACATGGAGATGTTGTGCGATCGTCTCGAGCGCGCGTCATTGCGCGTAGAGAATAGCGAAGCTGTATCAATGGCCACAACGACTACCTTGCAAGGCCATGATATTAGTACGTTTATACCGATAGCGCGATCCGTATCAGTGTCTTCGCTGACGGAATCAGCACTATCCAAGCCAGTGATTTCGCCCAATCAAGCTATAGATGCAGAAAAAGCAAGTGCAAGCGCAAGCAGCATCAGTGCCAGCGTCAGTGCTATAGCCACCAGCAGTCGAGTTGGAAGCAGTGGGATCAGCGAAGCATTCAGTGACATTGGTGGAGACGTGTCGTCCATCGCAGACTCCGAATCAGACGAGCTTAGCTCACTCAGCTCCTGTTCCTCGATAGCTCCACATACAAGCATTCGTTCTATCGAAAACGTTCCTTGTACGTCCATTCAACTAGAAATGCATCATTTGGCAGCGTACGATGAGTTCTGTCCACGCATTATGGACGACCATGATGTGAAAACCAGCAAAAGACGCCGCAAGAGAACGAAAGAAGCCGAGCCCGTCCGTGATGCAAGTGCATTATCACCAATAGAGCAGGAGCCTGGCGATACATTGTTTTCAGATTCATTATTTACAAGCCCGACTGTCCTAGCTATCAGCAGTCAGTTCCGAGACAGCGTCATGGTCCCACTACGCAGCGAAGACAGTTTTCTAGGCTTTGATGAACTGCGCGGGATTCTCATGCGGTTTGTGCGTCGTCGCCACCTTTTTCTTGACGTGGGTTGCGGTACGTCGGATATTTGCAGACAGCTTGTGCTCCATGGATACAACCACGTGTACGGTATCGATATTGATGAAGCTAAAGTCTTGTTCCAGCGCCAGCAGACCCTGGAGCTTAGTGAGTTCGTCCGCATCCAGCGTATGAATGCGGCCGCCATGGATTTCCCAGACGAGTTCTTTGACTGCGTGTTTACAAAAGCTGTGCTTGACGAGATCGCTTGTGGTAAACGCTTCCACTCTACGCAAGCTGCACAAAATGAGCTTCTGCGAGCACTGAGTGAGATCCTGCGATGTGTGAAACCGGGTGGCATTTGGATAGTCGTCACGTGTCAGACGCCGCAGCCCGTGGTGACGCTGTCATGTGGAAGTATAGCTTCTGGCTCTGATTTGAAGCCCTGGTGGCGGTGGGATGCGACAGAAGCAGTTATTCAGCAGTATGCTGTGCTTGTGACGGAGTATCACGCCGGTATCCCACGCACTTTCGGCGAGAAGCCGTTCTCTATTCGAATATATCGGCGTTTAGAGACCACAAGCCAGCGATTGCGACGCATTTGGCTTGAACGCGATGAAGAAAGGAAGAGCGAGAGCGAGATCAAAGCATTTAATCGCTGGCAGCAAGACAAACGACTTGAAAGAGCTGAGAATGAGTTGCAAGAGCGAGAAGCGAGGCAAATGATACAGGAAGATATGGATTCAGCTCTATGGACATCAATAATCAATTATAAAGATGCGAAGAACGCGCGCGATGCGATTCGGAAGGCTATACTTGATAGAATCAGAGAAGAGGAACGATCAACAATGGTCGAGGAAGACTCCCTATCCGCCGTAATGCAAGTTTATGTCGTCACTATGCTGAAGCTAGTTGCTGGTATCATCTGCGACCTCGTTAATGGCGCGATGGAGTCAAGTCAGCAAGTAGCTGAAGACGAACGTAGACAAGAGATTGCGAAGGCTGGAGCACAAACTCCACCTGAACGACAAGGTAATCATCACGACTGGATACTCAAGTGTGTTGTGGATACAATCGACAAGATTGTCCACGAAATTGCAGAAGCTCACCCTGCGAGTAAGAGTTTGGAGCCAACCAGTGCATGCGATGTGGTAACAATGTCTGAATTATCAGTAAATCCGACAGTGCACGATTCCGATGTTATCACGCTAGTACCAAAGCAACAGAATGACAGAGCGAATAATGAAATGGTTCAAGTCCATTCCGATAGCCACATGGCTTCTGGCGAAAACATGATCGGGATGCAATACGTGAGCGCTGGCTCACACGAAGGCGACCTTGCCAACCGAACCGGTGGCCATCGACGCAGACTGCCAGCAGCGCCAAATCACGGGGAATGATTGACGTGTGGTGTCCCCAACGCATAGACACCACTGATGCAGCATAACAGATCCAATGCATCTGCAGGAGATCAATTTTCTTGTGAGCTCCGATGAAGAGCATCTCGCGCGCTCTATGGTGGGCTGTATGACCGCCATAGAGCGTAACAATCACCCATCTCCAGGATACATTATTCTACGAATTTTCCAACTTGATTTTCTCACGCGTCCCTCTTCCCAAGGCGCATTTCAGGATATCCGTCATGGGCGCGCGGTGGTTCAAGGGCTCGTACGACGAGCGCATCATCGTCGTCGAGGCGAGATCGGACGGATGTGTGGTGGACTGCTGGAACATCGGCCTCGTCCAGGTGGAAAACCCTTTCGAGAACGACAGTGGGTTCACGCAACGCAAGGGGAGCTATCTCGCGCCCGGGATTGTTGATTGGTACGAGAAGCCGGATCATGCCGCCATCGCCCGAAGGCAGCAAGTCGAGGCACAACAGCAAGCTGAGGCGGCTGCCCTGCAAGAGCAGCAGGCCGCCAAGGAGAAAGCAGATCGTGAGACCAAAGAGGAGCAGGAGCGAACAGATCGCGAGGCCAAAGAGACGCAGGAGCGAGTGGAGCGTGAGGCCAAGAAGCAGCAGGAGCGAGCGGAGCGCGAGGCCCAAGAACAGGAACGCGTCGACCAGACTGCTCAGCGAGTCGCGAAGGCGCGGGAGATCCGGTTGAGCCAATTGGTGATGCTGAACATCAAGCGTGACCAGTCTCAAGAGCAAAACGTTGACGCGCACCTCTTGGGTCTGGAGCAGGATGTTCAAACGCAGAGCGAGATGCTGACCGCAGCACTGCGTCAGTACGAGGAGAATGGTTACGACGCGGCCATCACGGAGCGGATCGTGAACGAGCTCGAAGACCGCAAGGCTACCGCCCAAGAGCAGCGGCGTCGTAATGAATTCAAGACGGTTATCATGACATGAAGCTCGTAGTTCTCTTCCCTGCTACCACACAGTATGAGCTAAAGATATCGCTTTTACACGCACGGAATTGGAATTTTGATTTGGATTTGAAGCTCATGGAGCTCCCTTAACTCACTTGAGCCGCTGAGCGACCGCCTCCAAGAGCTCGTCTGTGAAGCCCATGTCGGCCGTGCGCACAGTCAGATCCAAGAACCCGCCGTTGCGGATCTTGATGTGGATCAGAGCCACGTGCTCCGAGTTCACCAGTCGACAAGCTGCAATCGCTTCGTTCGCTGCATTAGGAGAAGGAAGCGTTAGTACTGACAGAATCACAGCAGAGCGATGGACAAAGACGTACTAGCTTGGATGGCTTCGACAGTGTGCACCTGGAACTGGTGCATGCGGGACATGAACGCCTCGAGGGCATGGATCGAGCTCGGGTTCACCTTGGTCTTCTTTTCGCAAGGGCACGTGCCCCAGCGAGCACCGAAGTCCTGGGTCGTGATCTGCCACGGTTCCAGAGCACGGCCATTGTACTGGAACGCAGCGCCAGTCATGCTGCTAATGGAACTGGAAGATCTCGACATTTCTGCAAACATTCACAGGTAAAAAGGTTAGCACCATTGAAACTCAAATGAAGAATCAGAGAGTACGAGACGAACCGTTGACACTGGAAGAGAGGCCTGCCATGTTGAAAGGATCCAGAGATATGGCGGGGGCAGCAGCCGGAGCCGGTGCAACTGGCATCGGAGCTGGCGCAGGGGTCGGTGCAATGGGCAGCGGTGCTCCCAATCCGAAAGGGTCTGCAGCCATTCCCTGGTTCTGAGGTGGCGGTGCATCAAACGAAATGTCTAGGAGATCCACTTCGACACCAGCGTTGGGCATGTACGGAGCGGGTGCTTGCGCAACAGGAGGCTGCTGCTGTTGCTGCAAAAAGTCGGTAGGTTGTTGTGGTTGTTCCGTACGTGCCGATGTGCGTCGGGTAGAAGCTCTGGAACTGGTACGACGCGTGGACGCAGTAGCAGAAGCGCGAGGACCACCAGTTGCTCTGCGTGCAGCAGGAGCAGCAATGGGAGCACCGGGAATACCGCCGAAAATGGCCGAAGCCATCATCAGTCGCTCGTCCGCATGGCCTTCTCCTCCCTCGACTTCTTCTTCATCGCCACGAGGCGCTTCGTTCATGTAGCCACCAGTAGGAGCACCGTATTCTTGTTGCTGGCCACCATAGCCGGCACCGTAGGGAGCTTGCGGGGGCTGCTGAGGAGCACCGGGAGGCGCTTGGGCGTACGGATCGGGGTAACCACCAGGTCCAGGCACATTCTCATTGGAATTGTTCAGACCAGTGGGTCCCCAGACGTTCTTGACACCACGCTTCATGCCGCCGTTGAACGCGCCAGCGTCCGGAGCACCGCCAGCTCCAGGCCAAGCACCCGGGGCACCGCCTTGGCCATTGTATGGTGGCTGGCCCGATGCCGGAGCTCCCCACTTGTTACCGCCAGCATCCGGTGGAGGCACCTTGATCGCGTACGGGATCTCCGGTTTCTTGTATGCTTCAAAGTTGAGACGGTTCGACGCGCCGTTCGGGCGTTCGTAGTCCTCTTCTTCATCGGAATCCTCCGGCGGGTCGTATCGAGGAGCGCCCTGAGCAGCAGCCTTGTCCACGAACGCAGTCAGGAACGAAAGGTTCGGGTCCACTTCGATATCTTCGCAGCTAGCGTCTTCGGGGAAGACATCACCCATGAGCGACAGGTTCTTGGTCATGGACAGGTACTCGAAGCATCGCTGCTGGAGATCTGTGCTGCGACTGGCCTTGTACTTGTGCATCATGGCGTCCGCGATCTCAATCGTGTGGCCCATTTGCGCCGTGATCTTGGTCACAGCGGTGAGCACGTAGCCACGCGTGGTGTCTTCCTGCTCGAACGGTCGGTCCACCAGCTCACAGAGCCGTTCGCAGATCTCGTCGAGCTCCATGACCTCCGAGAGGTAGCCGTACTCGCCGAGCACCCAAGACATGGTGCACACGAGGATATCGGCCAGCACCGGACGTTCGAGCAGGTCGAGGTACGTGTCCACGGCGTCGCGACGCAGCTCCATGTCCTGGTCTTCGTCTTCGCCGCTGCCCTCAGCGATCAAACGCAGCAGGTTGTGCGCGACTTCCGGTCGCACCAGGTCACCGCCGAGCTCAAATACGTTGGTCATGGTCTGAATATACCAGGCGTTGCTGGGCGCGTAGCGTTCCGCGCACTGCGTGATGCGGTTCACGAGCTCCGTACGCAGGAAGACATCCGAGGCCTCGCGCAGGAACTGCGTGAGTTTGTCCGAGATGAACTCGACGTTCACGGGGTTGGTCATGCGGTAGAGCAGATCCAGTGTCTTGCGCTTGAGCGTCTCATCCGGGTCTTCCAGACAGTCGATCACGGCCATTTGATGCGCAGCGGCGTAGCGAGGATGGTCCTTGACGATCGCAGCCAGACCCGTGACGCCCAAGTACTTCAGGTTGTGGTTGTCGCTACTGATGAAGCGCGAGATACTGGCAGCCGCCGCGTCCAGCAACGTGCTGTTCGGATAGATGGTCGTCACCGTGCGAACGCACTCGTAGATGATTGCGTAGCCCACGTTGATGCCCGTGTCGGCGCGACGCATGACGTCGTGCAACACCTCGTACATGCCCTCGCTGGTCTGCTGGTCGGCCTGGCCTAGCAGCGCCAGGATCTTGAGCAGACGGATCTGGATCCACGGCGCCGGGATGCGGTGGTAGTCGAACTCGCGCGGCAGTCGGTGCTCCGTGATCTGCTTGAGAATGCTCACGAAGCTGGGCACCAGGTCCTTGTAGTCGCTCGGGTTCACCTCGGCCAGGTCGTGCAGGATGCACAGCGCGGCGCCCATGACGCTCGGGTCGCGATCGCAGAGCGTGCGGCGCAGTGCGTCGCCGACATCCAGCACCGAGCTCGGGTTGAGCTGGTGGAAGCGGTGCAGCGCCATCACGGCCTTCTTGCGCACGAGCTCGGCGTCGTGGCGCAGCAGATCCATGATCATGGGCTGCACGGCCGGGATCATCTCGACCGTCACGAGCTTGCAGACCGCGATGAGCGCCGAGCAGACCTCGAGGTGGTTGGCCGACTGCAGATCGCGCTGCAGCTGGTTGATGATCATGAAGCGGAACTCGTGCGTGGGCGAGAGCACGAGCGCGCAGGTGAGATAGCCCACGCGCTTCTGCATGAGGTTGGTAGAGGCCGTCATCTCCACGGCCTTGATGTAGCCGAACGCGGCGTCGTGGCCGAGCATCTCGACGTACATGAGTCGGATCAGGAACTCCTTCTTCTTCTTGTTCATCTGGCTGCCCGAGATGCCCGAGGACGACGGCACCTCGTTGAGCTTGCGCTTGAGCTGCGCGACCTCATGGATGATGATGCGGTCCTCCTCCTGCTTGGACTTGGACTCGCCGATCGACTTGACGAGCTCGAAGAACTCCTTGCTCAAGTGGGACCCCGACATGGCGATCTCTGAATGAGCCACGTGGGGGGCGAAGGCGCGATCGCGGCCCAGCACGAGATCGGTACTGGGCCGATAGTAATAGTGCGGTACACCTGTACTGGATAGAGCTCTATTAGAAGGATGCTCTTGTCTCAATAGTGGACTCAAAGTGGAAGATAACACACTGGGAAAGCATGGGCAGCAATGGCGTGGAGCTCACGGACTCGATTGTGCGGACGTATGGCGCAGCGAAGTGCTTTGCGCCACAGGTATGCATGCTTAGTGCTTATGAGCTGCTGTGGGCTGAAAATGGTGTTGTGGGAGTCATTGTGGAGCCCACAATATGCATTGGAATGGTGCAGTTAGATGCAGTGGGGGTCTGAACACGGTTTCTTGGATGGCGATAGGATGATGAAGAGCAGCAGGATGTGTACATGAAGTCGATCAGCTTCCATCAGCAAGGGGAGCGCTGCGTGACTAGTCGAAGCGACGGCGTGATCTCTGTGATCAACTGCTTGAGTGGCATGTACGTCGAAAGGACATGAACGTCCATGCGCTTTAGCTTTACGTTGTGCTGGTGATTACGTGTAGGGTGACGAAAACGATCTTCTCCAAGCGCTACGGAGTGGATCTGATCAAGTTCACGCATCACGCGGACTGCGTGCTGTTCTCGTCCTTGAACGAGCAGAATGACTGTGAGTATGATTGCTTCGTGCGTTGAGAGTCCATGGCGAGAGCTAACGCGTTTATTTGCTAACTAATGCGCCCAGTCCGCATTCGATACCACTCGCTCTTCGACAACAAGTTCCTTCGCTACTACACAGGCCATACGAACAGAGTGACGTCCTTGGTCATGCATCCCACTTCGGATGCGTTCATGTCTGCGTCCTTGGACGGCACCATTTGCATCTGGGATCTACGCCGCTCTGAACCAACGGTAAGGAAGCTGGGGTTTATCTTTCGCTCTGGTCTATAAACTCATTCTCTCTTTCAACTCAGGCCATCATCCGTACCGCCCACATGCCGGTCTCCAACGTCTGCGCTGCCTACGACCAGGAAGGCGTCGTCTTCGCAGTCTACACAGACGACTTCTTGATCCGGATGTACGATGCGCGCAACTACCAGGAAGGCCCGTTCGCCAAGTTTTCTCTGTACGATACATCCATCCTCAGCGCCATCGAGCCGTATCTGGCTCGCCTCCAAGCGCCCAATGTGCACGCCAAGAAGCTGCATGCGCTCGACATGAAGTTCAGTCCCGATGGCAACCAGCTACTGGTGACCACGAACCGCGGTGTGTTCCTCCAGCTAGACGCGTTCGAAGGTCATTTGCTGCACATGTTCCACGCGCACCACGCGAATCCGAAATCGGAAGTGAAACTTGGTGCTGCCTATTCCACTGATGGTGCCTACGTGACCACCGGCTCCGAGGACGGCTGCATGTACGTGTACAAGACCGCCACAGGAGAGCTGGTGCACGCGCTGCCGCGTGGCCATCAGGGTCCAATCGTAGACCTGCAGTGGAACCCGCAGCGACACCTTTTGGCCAGCGTTGGATCGAAATCGACTGTGTTTTGGACAGGAACTGGCTTGTAACTATTTCAAGAAATGCCTTCTTTACATACTGTAGTTATTCGCTGGTGTGTTTGAAGTGAATTCGCCTTGAAATGAAGTAATATGCGCATGCTCTTGCTTTTGAACAGATACAACTAAATGCCCGACAACCTGCTGGCAGGCAAACGCGGTATCGTCCTCGAGACCCAAATCGGGTGCCGGTATTGATTCAGGCTGAATTCTAGCGCTTGGATGCTCCTGCGTTGTGTTTCCACTATCCACAGAATTGGTGATGTCGCTCCTCATGAACTCTGCTGCACTCTTGATTGGCTCCCCACTGCTAATAACTTCCTCGTCGGCACTAGTGCTGTCGATATTTAAGGCCGATGATGGTTCAGACGCTGTGATCACTCGTTCAACTATCATGTCGATGCAAGTTTGGACACAAAACCTTTGATCAAGGCCGGTAGTGGTCGGAATAGTTTCGTGGGTTATCGCAGGCGAAATAGCAATTTCATGTGGGTCAAGCTCGCCTCGTTTAACCATAACAAGTCATTTCCATCAGCAGATTCAATATATTCATTTCTCGGAGGGGCTGTGCACTATTTGCTTTAGTTCGTCCTCTCTTTGCCGCCGTAGACACGTCTGGGCTTCTGGTTTGCGTACAGGAACACCTGCAAGGACGGGGACTTGGCAAACTTCGCGGCCACTTGGTCTTTCTGTGATGTCACCTCGGCCTCGGTTGCGTTGCGGCCGGTGGTTGCGAAGAAGACGGCTCGGTACAGGCAGTTTCGGCCCGACGAATCGTCGGTGAATGACTCGCTCGATGCTGGGGCCCCATTCGCCATCGGCACCAGCTGACGCACCTTCTTGTCTTCAGTCTTTGACGCTTCAAGGTAGACACGTTTACCACTCGCCGATTCGTTGAGCACCTGCTCACCGTGTTCGTCGCGAATGACAATGCAGATGCCTTCGGCTTCTGCCAGAGCCTTGGCGTGGGCCACGCTTGACATGCTGCTTTCGGTCTCGACGATTTGCTTCACCGTTTAATGGATCTCCAAGTCACCCATGAACTCCTTCACGCGCTTCTGGTGCTTGGCTGCGTCTGCTTCGTCCTTTGGCTGATAGGTGCCCAGTTTCTCAGCCTTCCGCGTCAGGTAGCCTTCCGCTACTTTGTCCACCAGCTTGCCCATTCCGAATTCCGCCATCTTGCGCGACGTCTCCGCTGATCTCGACTCCAACTTGTCCCGGATGAACTCGGCAGCCAGTTTAGTCAGTGCGCCGATGACCAACTCGCGCATTTCCCACACGCCGAGCTCCGCTGAGGCCGTAGTCTTGTCATAGTCTTGTGCTTGTTTAAAATCGTATTGCGCGGAGCGGAGGTTGTCCAGAAGCTTTTTGTTCTCCTCAAACTGCTTGAGATCGCTCTCTTCCAATTGCTTGGTGAGCTGAAGGTGTGATACGTTCGTCAAGGTATGCGTCTTAATCTCGAGGCTTTTGATCGCATCTTGATGCGGAATGATATCTGCCTCAAGGTGGACGCAGCACACATGCGCCAGCTCGCGCTCGCATTCTTCTTTGACCTTCTCAAGCCAAGCGTGCACAAACGTTGTCACCTGGACAGTGACCTCCGCCCACTTGGCGCCTTCCACAAAGACCTTGATGGATGTCGCCAGCAGCGCAGCGCGCGAGCTCCCAGTTTTCTCGTTGTGGTCCTCCAGCTGCTCACAGATCGTTTCCATCAATTTATCACCGAAGTTACGCAACAGATCCATGGCTTCAGACTCTGGCTGCGACATCATCGCTTTACTCAAGTCGACGACGGCATTTGGACTCTTCAACGTGGAGAGCTTTCGAAGACCAGCCTCGTGCTGAGCAGCCCATGCCTCCACGTCTCGCTTGACAAGGTCGCTGATTAACTACACAACCCACAACACACTATTAGTGAATGCATCGACAGTGGTAAAACGACAGTGCGCACCTTCTGTAGCTCATTGAACACTTCCTTCAAGCCCGCATCAACAGCGGCATTGGCCCCCACGAGGACAACTTGCTTGGCGAGCTCTCGCCCGAGCTTGTTGCCGGACTTGACCATTCCTTCTTTCAAGGCTTCTTTGAAAGCACCGAATCCTGCTTTCAAGGCTTGCTTTGGCGCCTTGACAACCGTGACCACCTTACCCGCAAGCTTTTTGGCTCCAGTCCAGCCCTTCGCTGCAGACTGGAGCATGCGCTTCCATCCGGTTTTTACCAAAGTAAGTCCGCTCTTGAACATGGCCTTGCCGGCACTCCATAGGGTCTTTCCCAACTTACACACGCCTGTGCAAACGAGTGAGATGGCAAGCGAGATCAGCTTGTTCTTGAAGTAATCCGCCCAGAAGAAGGAGCCTACCAGACAATGTAGAATCGTTCAAAGCAGCTCAGCATGAGTGATGCATGGGTTGCAAACGTACCATCCCCTTTAATTACGAAAATCATGGACTGGACGAAATCGCTCACACCCTCAGCAATCAAGCCTGCTCCGTAAAAAAACCCAGATAGCATCACAAGGACTACTCCCCCGGCCACTTGCGCTAAGCCCAGCAACAAGCAGCCGAACGCATTCCTGATGGTGCAATATAAAGTGAGTCAGAAGATAGCCTGCAACAAGAAGATGTGCGTCAAACTTACCAGTCCATCGACCACTTCCGCTTCTCTGTGAGCCGAGGAAGCCCAATGTATCCGTCAGTCAGACACATTTCCTTAAATGTGGCGTGGTGTTTCGGCTCCATGTCGCTGGGCAGATCGTCGAAGCTTAGCTCCAAGAAAAACTTGTCAGCATCAGGGTCCCCCTTCTTCTTGTGCGCCTCTTCAAGAACCTGCTGGGCTTCTTGAATAGCCGACTGCATGTACATCAGGATGTCCATTGTCCGAGTGAGCTGTGCGGAGATGTTCGCCTTCGCGTTTGCATTGATGAGACCACTGACAGCGCCGTAATACTCGATCTCGTAGCTGAGTGCTGAAAGCGCCGCGACTAAGTTTTTCTTGACTGCGTCATAGTCAGCATCGAGTCGAGCATTCCGCCTTTTCATTTTCATCATCGCCTTTAGACGCAGAAAGTGAGCCGGAGGGCCAGCCATGAAGTTATCATCCGTGATGGCACGATCCAAAACTCTCTGGATGTCCTTCCATTCGTAGCCTCGGTCTTTGTTATCTGCTCTGCGGGCGATCTCCTTGGCGTAGACGACCATCGCGCGCGGATTCGTAATGACATGATCTCCCTTTGCCAAGTCAGCCAGGATCTGTGTCTCCCAATTGTCAAAGGTGCTGACCATACGCTGGGTCACTGATGCGCCAATTGAATGATGCTTGTTCTCGTCCTGGCGGTCTTCAACAGCAATTTCATACTTGAGCTCTTCCATCATGATTCCAAAGCGATTGCGCACAGCTTCGAGGATGTACCAGTGCAAGCCCCGTTCAATCTTCAGAGACTTGATAGCAGTCGTAGCTTTCGCATACGTCCCGACGAATCTTTGAAAGAGTACATCGCAGCCCTCATTCAGCGGAACGTTCGACTTGAGTTGATCCGCGAGAATGTCGTGGTACTGGGATTCCATGAACTCACTGTACTCGATGCGGCGTGACTCAAAGTCTGTACTCGAGGAGATCAAAAAGCGGTTATGCGTGATCAGAATACCACTCCCAGGCATTCCAGCTCTTGCAGATCGCCCGAAAATCTGGTTTTGGAATCGATCGCTCGCTGCTTAAAACGTCACGATCGTGTGGAGCCCTCCATTCTTCTCGGCTTCGGCTGTCAGCTTGTAATCCGTGCCTCGGCCTCCATACGTGGTGCTGACCACAATATCACCGGGCTGTAGAGAATCCGACGCCGAAAAGGTCTTTAAGGTCGGGTCGTTGATAATGTACAGCTTGATATTGGAGCGTCCATGAAGCTCGTGGCGTGATTGTAAGTCCGTAGCAACACTCTCTGCAGTCGCTTTGTCCTCGCACACTAGCAATATTGGTCGCCCTGCTGCTCGACACCACTGAATTTCCTTCATGCAATACTCGTTGGCAGTTTTGGGATCGTCGAACACCAATGGAGGAAACAATGTGAAAGGACGCCACTTTGAACGAGGCAAGAAGACAAATCGCACTCGCCCTGCATCTTGAATCCTCCGATCAGTTGGGATCAGAGAGTTTACAAGAGCCTTTTGGTCCAGCGCGCCGCCAATTGTGCCAGTAAGACCGATGAACTCGGTGTACTTCCTCGCGAAGGCTCCGTTTGAAATGAAGATCGAGTTGAGTGACTCCGGAGTCAGCTCGCAGGAGTGCTGAAGTTGAAGGAACTGATTTAGCCCATCGCCATATACACTTTGAGCTTGGAATTCACCAGACGTCTTGTTCTCGATCACAACAATTTTGTCTTGGACGATATCATACTCCCTCCCACACTTCATATGAGCACGAGCCATCCAGCTCTGGTCCAAATAGACCGCAAGCTTCTTGTCGCAAAGGGACAGGAGCTCCTTAGGCAGCGTTTGCGGCGCCCGAGGGGATCCAGACTCGACTGATTCGCTTTCCTCCAACAGGAGACCGAGTTGCCGTCGGAAGTCCGGATCTGCTTGGTCCGGCACCTCAGCGTTCGGGCCTTCAATCTCCATAGTCTGCTTTATTCGTTGGTAGACGGACGCATACAGGAAGTACAGTTTGTCCATCCCAGCCACTGGGATCGACAGCATGGTCATGTTTGACGCATTGTCGACAAGCATGGCATCCACTTCGTCCGCGAGTATCACATCGAACGGCCGTTTGCCACGACCGTTCTGCTGAAAGATGACTTCGCGGAGGTAATCTCCAGCAAGACTCGAGATGGTACTGTACACGACGTGCTTGCTATAGCAGTCCTGGGCGACAGAGTTAATGGTTCCAGCAACTGAGCAATAGTAGGCACAGTCGTAGTCAGTGATCTCAGTGATAAAAGCAGACAAGTCCTATTCACGTACCTCCACACGTGATCCCAAGCTCTTGAAAAAGCTTAGAAGCACCAGCAGCACCGTCCTGAGCTAACTGATCGTTGCTGGTCGCGATGTCTACTTTCTTGCCTCTGCGGGCATGAAAGGCAGCGAGGACGGCAAAGGTAATCGACTTTCCTTCGCCAGTCTCCATCTGAAGGATGGTCGCGAGCGCAGCAGTTTGGTGTTCGCTCTGGCCTGCGCTGCTCACGCAGCTCATGGAGCCACAGATGATAGAAACCAGCTGTACAGGGTACAGGTAAAAGCCCATGACTTTCTTCACAGTATCGTCGAGATACTTCAACTCGGTCCTGTACTTGCGTATGACTTCTTCGCCTTCTTCAATTCCTGCTACGTCACCGGATCGCGCGTTCATAAGAGCCGTCCCAGTTGCGTAAATGACTTGAAGAGTGCCTTCATCAAGACTTTCCGCCTTGCGAAGCTGCTCCAACACTTCGTCGAGAGTCAGATTCTTGACAGAGCGTCCAGTGGGGGTCATCTCCGCTGGGCCTCGGAGGCGATCGACATCCTCTAAAGCACAGCGGATGTCGTGAGAGTCTCGATGAGGGAGCTGGAACATCCGCCGAAGGATTTCCATCATCTCGATGAGAGCAATGTCCAGAGTCGCTCCATCTTGATCGATGACTCCACTGCACGCGCGGTTCGAAAACTCATTCGCCCACGCGGTCACAATGCCGTCACCCCATGTGACTTCCAGATTGTGGGTGCTTTCAATCTTCTCAATGTAGTAGAGGCAGAGCCCAAACTTCACTTGAAGGCGACACATCAAGTCGGTCCTCTTCAACTCAGCGGTGAAGAGCAAGTCCTGGACAACACGGTTGCCTCTGCAAAGCGCTTGCGCGAGCTTACGGCGATTCGCTTGTCGGCTCAGTCGCGGGAGGTCTTTCAGCCGCGCTGGCATCAGTGATGCAGCAGTGAAGTTGAGCATCAGTGCCAATTGCTGAAGCGAGAAAGCCGCCAGTGTCCTCGCCAAGTCGACGCCCTTCTCTTCTTGACTGTCCTCGTCTCCTTCCGCTTCCTGTTTGGCTTCGTCCAGCTCTGCAAACTCCTTTTCGACCAGAGTCTCAAGCGCTTTGAGGATCCGTGTTTGCTTGAGCGTCGTCACCGCCACCGCATCAAGAGCGAGCCAGAAGCCCGAGGACTCGGGATCTCCAAGCCACGGAAACGAGGCGGTGATCCTGTACACGACAACGAACCATTTGGTGTAGAACAGCCAGAACCCCGCGGGGAAGCGCTCGCCGATGTGCGCGGCTGCAGCGGGATCGGTGTCGGCGAGCTCTGCGAACGCAACCACCATCGAAACAAAGTACGACAGCCGATCGTCGCTGCTGCTGCCACCTTCTTCCTCGTACTGGAGCTTCATGAGAGCCTCAACAACCTCGCGGAAGACATTCGAGGCACCGCGGAGCCGAGCGCACGCAGGATCCGCAGGATCGATCGCCGCAGCAGAGCTTCGATCGAGGCAAAGTCCACGCTGTAGTCCTCGCTCTCTTCGCTCTTCTCGCTCGCTTGCTTCTCGGCCCTGTCAGCCGCACGATAGGACGCTACAAGCACTTCCACGGCCTTGCTGGCCGCGACGTACTCGAGCCTGTACGCGGCTGTCTCCTCGCCCACGTCTTCGCCGTCGTCCACATAGAACGCGATCGCGTCAAGGTCTAGACCGTCTTCTTCATCGTCGTCGTCGTCGTCGCTCTCTTCGGTCTCGAGGTCCACAAACGCGAGCCCCAGGTCCTTGCGCGTGTCGGCCAGGGTCTCGAACAGTCCGTCGACGTCGTTCTCGGCCGCGAGTGCCGCGCACAGCTTTGGAGGCAGCTCCCAGTCGCTCGCTTGGTCCGTCTGCGGCGCCATTTTTGAATCGCTCTGCTATCCAAGCCAATCGATTCAGTTGTGGGCTGATGGCCAGAGTGCACCCATGCAGATGCACCAACTCAGGACCGCGTGGATACTTCGAGGAGCGTGCTCTGCGCTTGCGTGCGTGGGAAGATCACTGTCATAGGGAGCCTGATCATCCCCCTCTGGCAGTCTATAGCAATACGACCCTTCAAGATTCAAGAATCCAGCTGAAAAATAGCCAATGAGAGAGCGAGAGCCTCTCTCTACTGCAGATCAGATTGGGATCCTACAAGGATATGGCCACCACCAAGTCACTTTGCCTTTTCAGTCGGGCGTGAAGACATGGCGACCACGTACGACCAGCTCCGCGAGCTGCTGCTGCGCCAGCTCCAACTCCTGACGACCCACATCACCGCGATGCACGCGACGGTCGAGTCACTTCCGCAGACTGCCAATGGCAAGGTGCATCTGCTCTCGACACGAGGTACGCTGCTGGACCAATCGAACAAGCTGCTCTCGTCGCTCTCGGCGCTCCTCGGGCGAGCGGAAGCCAACGAGGTCGCTATCATGGTCTCCGGGCTGCTCAAGACTGGCAAGAGCTCCACGGTGAACGCGCTGGTCGGCGCGCTGTGCTGCCCCATGGCCGACAACGCCAACACGTCGGGCGTTCTGACCATTGACGTCGACGCCGGCCGCAAGGATTACCTCCTCTCCACCAACAACGGCGCTCATGGTCGAGTGCTAGTGCGCGGAACCGCACTCGCAGTGCACGAGCGTCTTCGTGCCATCAACGCCACGCTGCGGGCTTGTGAACCAAGTCGACAGCGAGGAGTCCGATCTGCTGCTCCGCGCGCCTTCGCACACGGAGGAAGGTCCAACGCTACGCGTGGTGGACTCGCCAGGCGTGAATGACGACCTCTCGCCCAACATCTGCGCCAGGTGGAAGCAATCGATTTACGCTGTCGACGTGGTTGTCATGGTCTTCAACTACTCGCCCTTTGGCTCCAACGATGAGGGCGATCTTTGGCGACAGCTCGCGGATGAGCTGGGCTCAATCGGAACTGAGAATATCGTACTCCTCATCAACAAGTACGATCAGGCTACCATTGACGAGGGCGAAGAGGAAGGTCATCGGGAGAGGACCAAGCTCGAGCGGATCGCGTACGTTGAAAAAGCCACTGGCGGTCTCATCGTCTTGAAGGCCGACCAGGTCTTCCTCGGGTGTGCGAGGAACGCGATGATAGCCCGAACAATCCAAAATCTTCCAGAAGACGACGAACTACAAGGCGAAGAGTACGAAGAGCTCCTAGGACTCGTCAACCGCGTCTTTTTCCCTCGCAAGCAGCGACAGTTTTCGAGCGCCGGCGAATTGAGAAGTGTCGAAGACTGGGACGAGGTGTACGAATCCAGCGGATTCGCGGAGCTCGATCGATTCTTGCAGACCAAGGCACAGGCCGCGACATTAGCTCATCTTCACAAGCTCGTCACGTTGGTTCGGACAAGCGCCAATCGGATCAGCAGCACATGCACGACCTCTTACCGACAGCTCGCCGAGTCCGAAACCTCCGCACAGACCGTGACGCAAAACATCGCCAGCGCCAGATCCATGGTCGAGACCTACTTCACCGATGAAGCGCGAGAGGAGGACGAGCTCTACCAGCATCAACTGCGTGCGGCTCTCAGTTACATGTGTGCGCAACTTCGCGTGGATCTCCACGACGCAAGTTTCGATCAGCTCATGCTGGGGTTCCCAGAGGAGACACCACTTGACGAAGACGGAGATAACACTCAGTTGATCAACATCCTCCGGACACTGCGAGACCTGGCGCAAGGCAGAATCGCCAGTGAGAGTGCGAGTTTCCGCGAACGACTTCACACGATTGCTCAGAAACGGAACGAGTTGATGCAGAGGTTTCTTGCGGATGTCAAGCAGATCTTTGACGCACACCGTGTTGACATCCCGAACGGAATTCTTGAGTCGAATACGATGAAGCGCGAGTCGGATGCTGAAGCTGCCAGCGCCTTTATCGACCAGTCCTTCGTTTGGCTACAAGGCTTCCTCAGTCTAGATACGAGCCAGCTCGTAAACAAAGTCGTACGGACACTTCGCCTCAAGTATGCTCCAGACTCGGTCTTCGACGTAGCGGTGGACTTCAGTGAGGATCAGCGGGATGTCCGGCTGTCTGGTTCGTGGATTCGGGAAGGCCAGACATGTAAACTCCGCCACGGTTCGCAGCTGGTCGTGGAATTTGATGTCAAGAACGTGTTTGTTGGGCAGCCCTTTATCCTGGAGCTTCAGCATTTGACAAGCGACGCCGGGGAATCTTCTCGCTCTGCTGTGACTGTGAAGGTCAATGGGACCGCAATTCGCACGGCCTTCGATCCTCGCGCCGCCCATGAGGTCAATGGCAACAAAGTCGGCTTGTGGCACTACGTGACCGATCGCTGGCTCGTCAGTCCGGACTTGATGAAGGAGGGAACAAATGCCGTCACGTTTGAGTACACTGAAGGCACGACACTGTACTGGCTGAAGCAATTGAACATGAAAGCCACGCTTCCCAATGTCCAGAAGCACGTTCTCCGGCGCGAATATATCGTGAGCACTTTCGTTGCGACAGCGCTGGAGCAACTCGATCTGAAGGACGACCAGCGTGCGTCTCTCGATGACAAAATTGCGATGACCTCCCCTCTAGCAGTGCAGCGCGTGGCGTTCAACAAATGCGTGGAATTCCTGCTCGATTTGACCCGCGCAGCTCAGGAAGGTGGGGACTTCGTCAAGGAAACCCGAGCAACACTACCTCAAGTTGTGAGGCAGTGCGTTGATGTGCTCACAATCTCGACCAGCGTGGTTGGTGCTCTGGCACAAATGGCCGCGAACGAATAGATCACGCTGATGTGACGCTCAGGGCTCAATCACTCGTCTTAATCAGCAGCATGCATGCAATTCTGTGACCGCTTCATTATTATTTCTTTTATCGTCAGAGTCTCTGGGATCCACATAGTCCACTTATGCAACGACGAATTCGCTGGCTGTAAGGAAGGGCTCTGCTCTGCAACTCCATGAACATCGAATCCGTTTAAAAACGAACTTTATGCAGAAGGTAGGAGAGAGTCATCATGCATCCACCCAAGCACGATTCTACGTTGCTCTTCAATATTCTGCGACTGCAAAGATTCCCATGCCATCATCATGCATGTACAGTAGCTCTTCCTAGATTAGGACAAAGGCCTGCGTTCCGCGCCAGTTCCACCAGGACCAGATGGTCAGCACGAAAAAGCAAGGCGCCCAAATTAACTTATCCCACGTGAGCGGCAGGATGGCCGCTAGAGGTTTCCCATTGTCCCAGGACGCAGCGAAAGCCAAAGTAAACCCAGCAGGCCGTCCCACTCGACCAGCAGCAATGCGATTGTGGAGATCTCAATGCCTCCACACGCCGAGCCAGCTCTGGTCGCTCCATAATGCGCGCTAAATGTAGCCGGTTCACTCGCGCAAAGATGCGACGCTTCACTTAAACCCGGGTTGGACAACCCACTTCTCAAATGTTTCAACAGGCCAAGAACCCGCACAATCTCCCGACACAACATTAGCAAAATTGAATCGGGTGGGTGGGTTTTGATGGATATGCCAACCCATCTGCCTGTCCCTATGAAACCCGTGATATTTCGACGCATTAGTGCCCTTTGATGAGCGGCCCACTCTTCCCAAAAGCAGACAAGCCCGCTCTCCATCTAAAGAGAGCGCTCGCATCGTCCCATTGGATCGCCTCTCTCCTGCTTGCCTTTGCTTCTTGCGTCAGTCGGCCACTCAGTGCAGAAACAGCAGCAGCAGCCACCTTTCCTAGTTCAATCCTTCGGCTCGTCTAGAAAGGAAGCAGCCATGCCAGCCGCCTCCAAGAGCTCCTCGCTGCCCACAGTCGTGCTGCATTTCCGCGGCCTGCCGTCGGGGCTTTCCGCTCGCGTCTCGAGCGAAGATCTCTGGCGTTTCGCGCGCAAGGAAGTAGAACAGACCGTGATGGCGACTGTGGCGCTTGGCGCGTGTGTTGTGGCCTCGCAGGCCGCGCAGGTGTTGATGATCGCCGCCGTGGACGGCGCGTTGTCGGCCATGGTCACGTTCGCGACCTTTTCCTCCTGCACGATCCTCGCGCAGGGCGTCCCGAACGCCAAGAACGTGCTCACGATCGAACACAGCGTGACGACTTCGACCAGCAGTCTCCACAAGCCTCAGCTGCCGACGCTCCCGCTGCTCGCGGTGCGCAGCGCCCTCGTGCCATCCACCCAGGCCAATGATCCGGTCGCACACAAGGCGTCCAAGAAGAAGCAGACGGCGGAGGCCAAGACGCTGCCGTCGCCCTCCAAGCTACCGCTGATCCGCAAGCGCGTGCTGAACCACCTCAACCAGGCCCCGCCCAACGTGAACGTCGTGGCCGGGGAGTCTCGCAAGCGCGCCGACATGCCGCTGTACAACGCCAAGCTGCGCGTGGGAAAGGCCCACATGAGCGCCGTGCCTGGCCTGAAGAAGCAGTACGACATCTACATGCTGCGCGTGGACTGCACGAGCGAGGCGGCTGGTGAGAAGCACATGAACCCCGTGGTGATGTGGGACGTCACGGCCACCTTCGACGAGTTCAAGCGCCTGGAACACGCGCTCAAGGCCGAAGTCAAGACCAAGCGGCTCCGCAACGTGACCGTGCCGCACTTGTCCAGCGGTGCCATTCTGTTTGTGCAGCAGGAGCTCACGGACCATGTACTGAATGCACGCCGAGCGCGTCTGCAGACCTTCATGGACGCCATCTGCAAGGACCAGGTGCTCGCCGATCTGGACGCAACGCGTAAGTTCTGCCAAGCCTTTTAACTAGCGGACGCCAAGCGTGTCCCATGAAGACACCCACCCAGCGCCAATTCATACTCAGCCTCCCATTCCCAGAAAGAAAAAGCCCAAACTGAGCTCAGATCACGAGAGAACGCTCGACCGAAGATCGCCACCCTGCAACTGAAAAGCCACGGGGGCGGACAACGGTGCGAGCGACTGAGCTCTCTCACACGCAGGCAGCTTAGCAGTCTACTCATTGGAAAGTAGCAACCTGCCGTTTTGTATTCTTTTGAAAGTAACATGTAAATGTGTCGTCCGTTCATTCCATTGCATGGCTTTGCTATCGAAAGAGAGAGGATGCAGATGAATGGAGCACACGCTTTATCCGCTTCTGACGTCCATACACAGAGCCAAGAAGGAGAAGAGCTCTTGGGACTTGAACATCAGCAGCTGAGCCCCTCGACTAAAGTATCAAGTCGGATGACGCAATCAAATTGCCAGCTGCCAGCGTACCGTGGCCCCTCTCTAAGCCGATCCAAGATCCGCCACCTGCGTGTTTCTCGCCACTTTCGATTCTCAGGTCGTGATCAAGTTTGTCGCATTACCGATTACGCCCCAAAGGCCCACAGGACTAAGCTCGCCATCAGTCCGCCCCGCTCACTCGCTGGGAAGACCAAGCCTGATCAGTCCCTGCCTGCTACGATACCTCGCCCACAATGATGCAAGGCGCGCCGCCTACCGCCGCTGTGCGCTTGCTGGCCACTCCGCAAAACAACAACACAGCGCAGACGTTCTTCGTCAGCGGCTTTGGCGCTACTATGTTCCTCGTGCTCTGCTGTCTCAGCTGGCGCACGCTCCTGGACTACTGCAGAGGACCTCCTCATAGCGCACGCCACCGCGCTTTTGCCAAACGATCGTGCGTGCTGTTGGAAGTCTATGATAGAGCGAATGATCATGGGCTTTCTGCTGACTTGTGGGCATGTTACTATTGGGAATAGATCTCCGTCGTGGCTCTGCCAGACCTGCTACCATGCGAATGACGAAGCGCAGAAGCGCTGTGTGCTCTGCGGAACGCCACCAGAAGGTAGGCCCTGTCTGCTTTCGCTTGTGACGGAATTTAGTACTGGTTGCTGACGTTAATCACGCTTAATAGTGCTGAATGTTGTGATCGACCAGCCGAATATTGTCGATGACAGTACAAGCAACGATTTCCATCTCATGATGACCCCAACGACGAGGAATTCCGCCCCGAACGGCTCGCATTTTAATCTAAACGAGCAGCAGCAACTGGCGCTAGAGCGCCATGAGTGGAAACGCTGCATCGACAAGCACGCTGTGCGATGGGTGCGTTGCTTGTGGATAGAGATCCTATGATATATTAAGGACGCCTGTCACTAATGTGGCTTCTCCAGGTCCAAGTCGAGCCTGTAGCTCTTCGAACCAATGAAAACATCCGTGGATCCTTAATCACGGTCAAAGATCTTGAGGGCAAGAAGAAGAAGAAGCCGAAACAAAAGCAGGATTCAGAGCAGAATCCTAAAGTTCTCGTTCCAGTCACGCCACCTGTGATCTCGGCAGACGGGAGTGCATCCTTTGTACGAGACAGTCGTCCAGAGAGTATCGTGAAATGGTGCCCAGTAGGTAAGAAAACACACATTTCCATCGTAGTTTCTCGTGTCCTTTGTGTCTGACTCGTTATCTATTGCATCTCGAAGAGCGAATGGTTGTTCCGGTGCGTTCCAGTCACTACACGAGAAAGATCCAGGTAAGCATCCAAACACGTGAAGGTGTCTAGATTGGAAACTAACCAATTCGCATGCGAACTCTAGCGTGCCGCCCATCTGGAGTTCAGTGATAAAGTGCAGTGGCTGTATGCTAGCTTCTTCAGGCTTAGCTCCAGCAATGAGGGCTATCATACGATCCGTACGTCCTGCCTTCGCTTCAATTCCCACACTGCTTTTCTGACGTGATCATGCTAAATTCCGACAGGCGTACACCGTGAACACGTGCTGAAGCAGTCGTTTGAGCTGCTGCACACAGCTCCAACGTTACTGTTACGTCGCCGTCTTCGCGTAGATTTCATGGACGAGCCTGGAATTGATGGAGGCGGCATTCTCCGTGAATGGCTGCACTTGATCTGCACTGAAATGTTTGGCGAGTCGCTCGGTCTTTTCCAGCTGACTGAGTCTCCCACTCACCCAGGCTATTGGATCAATCGCCAAGCTAGCGCGCGCTGTCGGAATCATTTGGATGTACGTAGAAGTATTCAATGGGCATCAAAGTGCTCACGTGCCCAACATTCTCATCTCTGTTTTCTTGCGCACCTCTAGATGTTTTTCTTCTTGGGCAAAGCACTGGGCAAGGCGCTTCTGGAAGGTCTCGTGCTCAATGTTCGGCTGTCGATCCCTTTGCTGAAGCATATTCTTGGAGCGCCCATGTCTCTCTCGGACATCAAGCACATTGACCCGCAGCTTCACCAGAGCCTGGCGTGGATCCTGGCCAATGGTAACACAGACTCTTTGTACTTGAACTTTGTCGTCGAGGGGCGAGAGCTCATTCCGAATGGCCAATCGATTTCGCTGCACGATGGCAACAAGCATTTGTACGTGCAAAAAGCCGTGGAGTACTTTCTCTTCTCGAGCGTCGAGATCGAGATCGACCGGCTGCTGCAAGGTCTTCATTGCGTCGTTCCGGAGAATATGCTTCATATCTTTGACTACCAGGAGCTGGATCTGTTGCTCTCCGGTCTTCCTGAAATCGACACAGCGGACTGGAAGGCGAATACCGAAGTTCGCTTTCTCTACGAACGAGTGGAACAAGAGACCGCCGTGGTCGACTGGTTCTGGGAGATCGTGGAGTCGTTCTCACAAGAACAGCGCGGACGGCTATTGCAGTATGTCACTGGGTCAAGCGGCGTCCCTGTCGAAGGGTTCCAGGTAGGATTCAAACTTAAGTCTATGGCTGTGGCTTGTGGAATTGATACTAAACTCTAATACTCACAGGGTCTTGTTGGCATGGACGGAGATATTCAGCACTTTACCATCCAGTTGTCGTCAATATCCTCCAAGGGCTTCACCATGCTGCCCCACGCCAGCACGTGCTTGAACAGGTAGGAGCGCTTTTGTCATATGAGAGTCAGTTCAGTGATGCTTGGTTTGCTGACAGAATTCTTTCTTGTGACAGACTCGATTTGCCTATCTATTCATCAAAAGAAGAGTTGCAAGAGATCTTGGAAATGGTATGCTGGGCTTCTAGCGTTGTTGCTTCTCATGTCATCTCACGCATTGGCTTTCATTCTTTTCTAGATTATTCAAATGGACGTCACTGGGTTCAATCGCAGTTGATGAAGCCACAAAAGGGAATTCCTCAATAGATATTTGATTTTTATTTTCAGCTCTCGTCTGCGTTATTCTCTTCTCCCTCTTGCTCCAGGATCTCCCTCACGACCTCCAGCGCTGCTGCGTTCTCCTTCTTGGAAGCGATGACCAGTGGTGTCGTGCCGCTTGGATCGGCTTTATGCGCATTGGCGCCACGGCGCAGCAGTAGACGGATGAGCTCCAGTCGGTTGGTCTGTGATGCTTCTTCACGTCGGAGCTGAACGGCCCAGTGCAGAGGCGTAAAGCCCAATCGGTCGCCCAGGTTCGGGTCTGCATGATGCGTTAGTAGCAACTCGGCTGTATTGGGCGTGGCCTGCTGAGCACAGATGTGGAGCGACGTGGAGCCATCGCTTCCTGTGCTATTGGGATTAACACCACGCGCCAGAATCCGCCTCACGCGAGCAAGATCGTTGTTTCGGGCAGCTTCACGTAGTTCGTCGCCATCTACAAAGACCAAATTTAGACAACCATTAACCACCACCAACACATCAATAGCTGCACGTACCATGGCGTGGCTCCTTGCTGAAGGTCCAGATGCCGTAGGTCGTGGTGACAGCGAGCACCAGCAGGACCTCGACTGGGAGCCGCACGATCTCCAGTGTCTTCTCGCTCACGAAGGCCCTGGACCAGCGGTAGAGCGACCTGCGCCACTGCACGTTCTCAATCAGCGCTCGGATCTGCTCCTCGTCCACGATGCTTTGGCTCTCGGACAACGTCTGCAGGTACGACACCAGCCGCGTGAAGTCGCTCTCGGTCTCTGGGTCGCGGAACACGCGCACGGCCTCCACGACGCCCACGACGCACGCGTACACGGGCACGCCCACCATGCGGTATAGTCTTCCTCGCAGAGTGAGCGGCAGCGGAAGCACGTACTTCCAGAAGCCGCTGCAGCCGGCCGCCTGCCAGTCCAGATACAAGCCCGAGCACGAGGCCAGCAGCAGAGCCCCATAGAGCAGCGGCTTGAAGATCTCGTGCGGGAAGTTGGCTGGGTACCGGTCGATGGAGACCTGCGCTGTGCGGATGGCGTAGTGCATCGCCAGCACTCTGGCGAAGTCGTAGAAGAGCGAGAGCCAGAGCAGACCCATGCCGAGCTTGTACGGGTGCTGGAGCAAGCCCTTGAGCATCATGATCCAAAATGCGACTGGTAAAACCCAATCATCCCTACCAGAGCATTTTAAGAAAACTCATGTGGGTTATACTGTTTCCAACTAAAAAACACATTATTTTTACCCGGTTTTGTGGAGCGAGACGTCACTGGCGCGAGGGACTTGAGCTTACTGACATCCATTCGCCCAAACGAGCGGCGCGTGGGAAGAGCAAGCAGGTGATGGCAGACGCAGTGACGTCGGCTCCAGTGCGCGAGGCTGCGCCTCCAGGCAGCTCCTCGGCCTCGGCCTCCGCCGAGAGCCGCGCACGCGAAGAGGCCAAGCGCCGCCGCGCCGCCCCCGGCGCGAACGCGACTGCGGAAGAGCGCGCCAAGTATGAGCTCGAGCGCAAGAAGGTCGCCAAGTACAAGGAGGACAAGCTCAAGGCGCGTCGTGACCACACGCGCATGATCCTGGAGAGCCACGCACAGGCCAAACGCCGCGCTCTGCTGGGCAAGCAGTCCGAGTTCCTGGCCAACCTCGAGTTCCGCAACTCGCTGCCGGACCTGCCGTTCGACACCAAGTTCCTCAAGTACCCGCACGAGAGCGAACGGTACGTCGCTGTGTGTATTAGGAGAGGTGGTTCTGTGGTAAAGGGAGAGCGACTGACGAGCTGTGCCGTGCAATAGCGCCATCAAGTACAAGCCCAACACGCTGGAGCAGGATTACGTGTACGAGATCCACGAGGACGCCAACTTGGGCCTGGACATTGACCTCATCGATCCTGCCAAGTACGAAGGTCGGTTGGCTGTTGTTGATCACTCATCGCAGCTGTAATTCTCATGGGCTGACGACCTCATCTCTCATATTGTAGCACCAACCCATCCGGGATCGTTGGAGATTGGCGACGAGCAGGCTCTGATGATGAAGGAGGAGAACGCCAAGAGCACCAAGTCCAAGATCCGGCCGAGTGTCTCGTGGCTCCGCCGCACCGAGTACCTCGGCACAGATCTGTACGATGCTGTGCACAAGGTAAGACCTTTTAGCTTGCTATGGATTGGTGGCTCGAGTCAGTGGCTGATGAATCCGTGGCTATTGACAACAGTTCAAGAGCGAAGTCGAGATCCAAAGCGCGCTCCGCGAAGGAACAGAAAGCGCACTGGCAGAGGTCGTGCAGATCTCGCTGGAAGACCGCGCCGAGGCCTCATTCCGCGACGTCAACAACCCCAAGACACTGGTGCATCCGTTCATGAAGAACCTCAAGATCGCCAAGGTCTGGGACGTCTTCCCGGACCAAGTCCTCGCTGCCAACAAATACACGATCTTGGTGCGTGCTGCTCGTAATCCACTTGCATCCCTTGCCTCACACTCACATTTGACGATCGTCGTTGTATATCTTAGTCCTACGATGTGCTACCGTCAAGCGATGTCAAGAGCAAGACCATTCTCGATCGCGAAAGCCGTGCCCTGCTGTGCGGCGTCTCCAAAAAGACTCAGGGAGAGAACATCCAGGGCTCTATTCTCTTGCCCAACGCCAGCAATGAAGAGGAGGTACGCATGGATCGTGATTTGCTGGAGTTTTATGCACCAACTCATTTCGAATTGGCTTGCAGAAGGAACAGGATGAAAACCCGCGCGAGAAATTCTCCTATTTCCGAGAATACCAGCTGGCGATTGAAGCGCTTGGCAATGTACGTCGCTGCAGTCATTGAGCATTTGCGGATTTAATATCTGACGAGCTTGTTGGGTTTTGCGTGAGTGTAGAAAACAAAGGAAGACGCCCAGCATTGTGTGTTTATGTTTGATCCGGAATCAAACCAGTTCACTTACAGCGATATTTCCCATCGTATTCAGCTCAAGAAGACAAAGGTACGTCGTCAACTTCGATTCGTCGTATAGTGACTATATCTAATCTATATGGTTTCCTGCTTATCAGCTGAATGGAGAAGACAAGCGCCACCGTGGTGCGGTTGTTCACCGCCGCGATTACTCAGAAGCGGAATCTGAGCGACGTCAGTCGGTCATTTTTGAATACGGTGGTCTGTACGATGAGTCGCTGGACGACGAAGAGCTGGTGCGAGAATACAAGCGACAACGATCGAGCAAGAAGTCCTCCTCGAGTGGCGACAAGGCTGCGTCGCCTGCAGTCACATCTCCTCCTGTTGAGGACGCTGATAATGAAGAGAAAGAGGCATCTCCGTCACCTCCTGCTACGAAGGAAGGCGACGACGGGAATGGAAGCCCCGAGGCCAGCAGCGACAGCGACAGTGAATAGCTTACTTGAAGCAGAAAGGTATAGCAGTCGTGAGGATAACAACGAGAATCAACTCACCAGCCCAATGATTCATAAGCTCAAAAACAAGTTCTTGCGCCACTTTACCGGCAATACGAACAGAGTGACATCCTTTGCGCCGCTTTATTATTTGCTCTGGTCGATAGAGCATCTTACACTGTTCTTTCAACTCAGGCAATCATCCGTACTGCTCACATGCCAGTCTCACAACGGTTGCACCACCTAGACCAGGAAGATGCCGTCTTCGCGGTCTCTTCTTGATCTGCTGGCGCCCAATGTACATATCAAGACGCTGCATGCGCTTGATATGAAGTTCAACCCTGATGGCAACCAACGGCTCGTGACCACGTACTGCGGTGTGTTCCTGCCTTCGAAAGCCATTAGTTGCACATGTTCCACGTGCACCTCGCGAACCCGAAACCAGAAGTGAAGCTTGGTGCTGCCTGTTCTGCTGATGGTGCCTACATGACCGCCGGTTCCGAGGATGGCTGCATGCACGTGTACAAGATCTTCTTCAGACACTTCTCCGCGCGGGTATGCTTCGGCCGTGACTTCGTTCGGAAATCCGAAAGCTTGCCTTCCAACCTGTTGCTGAGGATTCATTTTTCCACTTTTTATCAGCGCTTTGATTCCGTCTGAAATTTCTCTCTTGTCTAGCTAGAATGAGGGCCAGTCGACCAGCATCACATCGAATGTTGTCCGAAGTCTTTCACGTTGTTTAGCTTCAACACTCTTTGATTCGTATCAATCTTTACTCCAAAGGGGACCCCTTCGCCATTTCTCGCGCACATGATCTCCTTCCTCATCTTCCTTAGAAGTGAAGAGTTTTCCCTCAACATGAATTAACCTCAAGAGTCAACGATTCTGTGCATTTCAATTTCGAATTCGCAGATACAATCAAAGAGATCATCTTGAACCCAGCACAGTGTGCTGGGACTGAAGCATGTTATTAAAGCGGCGAACACGAACAGCATTCGATGTGAAGCCCATCAGCTGAGGCTTTTTCTTGTCCGGAAGGTGGACCAAGTCTTTGGGCGATATCAGAGCGATGATGAATCAAGGAGAAATAGACCCGCGGTGCCATATGGACGATGCCGCTTTTAGGTTCCCGAGCGAATACGAATCAGAACAAGGCGACATCCACGTGCTCATTGAAGTGCCTGGGTATCTACGCAGGTACTTCTCTTTTCAACAACCTGATTGAGCTAGTTGTGTTCATTTATTCGCTTACGATACTGTTCGGCATCTGGCTCAATGCGTTTTTGTTTCAAAGCTATTTACGTTATGATCGGCCTCAATTCTTGTAAGCGGAGGCAGCACCAATGATACCCGAATCGTAGCCAGCACTCGCTTTCTCTATTTCGACCTACAGACGAAAAGAAAAGTCACTAATGATCACCAAGAGAATTCATCCCAATTTGAATTCGATGGTGACGTACTGGATTGGGGAACTTGGTCCACGCGTACTTGTTGAAGGACTGAATCACTTCCTTCACGAACACATCCCCGGCTTCGGCTAGTCCGCCTGCCAGCACAATCATCTGAACGAATGGATGCGTGAGAATGAGGAGTCAATCATGATCACAGTGCAAAATAATCCATACTTGTGGGTCCAAAATCCGGCAGAAGCTCACGCAGGCAAAGCCCAAGTAGTCGGCAGCCTATAACATCCAAGGCGTTCGTGATCAAATGCTCAGTTGATGAGTAACACCGAACGAATCATTTACCTCTGCGATGAGACGGTTGCACATTTGATCTCCTTCAGCTGCGAGCTGGAAAATTAGTTTTGCGTTGACGTCTTCCTGCGAATACGATGCCAACTTTGAATCTGCCCCTAAATCCAAACAAGATTCTGAATTAGCTAACCTTACTAGATGCATTTACTGTGCAGAAGGAGACAATGGCCAACCTGCAGACATGTGCTCCTGCGCTGCCGTCACGAGAGCTCCTGCTGAGCTGTAGGCTTCCAGACAGCCTCGCTGTGTGCAGCCACAGAGTCTTCCATTGCGCTCAACAATCTATTCCCACGGTTAGAAAGCTCAAGCCAATGCGTTCACACACACTAGTCTTTTACCATGTGGCCTCCTTCAATGGTGTTTGATCCACCACGGACCAGGTTGCCATCCACAATTAATCCGACTCCGACTCCGGTGCCAAGTGCTATCAAAAGTCTATTCAGAACTATCCATCCAGACCACAGAGTACAGTGCTTACTGAACATGATGAAGTTCTTGACGTCGCCTTTGGCTGTTCCCACCCAGCGCTCGGCCAAGATGGCGGCATCGGCGTCATTGCACAGCACCACCTGCGAGCCAAAGGTATGATGACGTTGCATAGAGAGATACATGCACCGCCAATGCAAGAGATAGGAGAGCGCACCTTCCGACCCAAACGTTCGCTGAACAACTGCTGCAGAGGCACGTCCTGCCACGATGGGAAGTTGGCAGCGCCCTGGACCACGCCGCCTTCCAGCAGCTTCCCTGGGCAGCCCACGCCCACGCCTTCGAGCGTCTCCGGTGTCTACAATGCAACCGCTCGAGGAATCAGCACCACCATTCAGTAGGATCTCCAGTACTCTTACGCACAGTGAAAAGCAGTTTCTCAAGCGCCGCGCTGGCGAGTTCGACGATAGCCTTGGGGTCGTGGTCTGTGATCGGGTGCTGCATTCGCGCCACCACGCTCCCGTCCGCCGAACGCACAAGCCCGACCTTGACACTCGATCCGCCAATGTCGATGCCTGCCAGCACGCCTCCGGTCGCCATGCTGCTGCTCTGGGGGCTTCCACAGAGACACAGCGAGTGAGTGAATGAGGCTGCTTGGGGTCGGTCTTCCCGGCGGCGCATGGAGATGGGCTGAACCAGTCTTCCCTCTCTAAACGGATACCAATAACGTAGCTTCAACTACTGTTACGTATCGGATACGTGCTAAAGAACAAATCAGATACGTACATAGCTGCATTTGAAGCGAGAAAGAAGCGGCTCATGGTGTGGGAAGAGCTCTTGCAGCAGCAGCCGGAGGACGTGCGGACGCTGCAGCTGCGCCAGGCGCAGACGCTGGACCTCGTGCTCATTGTGGCCATTGCGCTGTTCCTGAGCGGGTCGTATCTCTGCTGCCACTTCTGCCGCGTGTGTCGTCGCAGTCGCCAAGACAAGAAGAACAAGCACCTGAAGCAGTATGACAAGCACATGGCTCGCGTTCCTGGCGCCGCATTGCTCGTAAGCGACATGGAGCAGCCTCTGCTGGGACCACCGGATTATGAGCAGCCACCGGCCTATGAAAGATCACCTCCTGCGTACGAGTACTTGCCCTCGGCCCCGCCTCTTGGCTGCGACTCGCCCATGTCCGTAACCTTTGAGGAGTAGCTCAAGAAGACGAGCAACACAGAGAAAGGGAGAATGTCAGGGCACTCAAGACATTAAATTATAAAACAACTAAATGCACAGAGGAAGAGCAGGCAGCTTTGCCTCTCGGCGATCTCAACTTGTTATGCAGATGCCGACTCGGTCAAGTCGTCCTTCTCTCCCTCCTTTTCTTCTTCCTCTTCTTGGCCCAGCAGCGTCTTCAGCGCCACGAGGTCTTCCTCCTCCGTTGGCGCTGGTGGTGGCGCATTCGGATCATCGTCTTGCTTGTGCATGGATAGAAGCTACACACATACATCCATTCGTCAGTCTTCCTACTTAACCCAGAGACAGCAGAATGGACAACAGCCTACCTCCACGAACAACTGATGCAGCAGATCCACTTCAAGGCCCATGGCGACAGTCAGTCCTCTTGCGTGGCGTTCAGGAGCCAAGTCCACGAACAGCACGCGGATTCCGAGAGAAGTCGTTTGCACCACATTGAGAATATCAGCGAATGGGATCACAGTCGTGGTGGCGAAGAACGGCACCATCGTGCGATAGATCAATGCGCTACAGACACGAGAGCACCGTCAGTGAATAGCTGTTTTACAATGACTTGAGCACTGGAGACGCACCCATAAGTCACATGAAGCTTTACTGGCATAGTATTGACGACGCACGAGCCTTCATAGAGGAGAACGTTGGTCCTGTCGTTCAAAAAGTGTCATCATGTGAGAATACGTAATGATTTGATGCTTGACAGCGATGTTTCGTACCGATCACCAGGAGACGACGTCACTAAGGAAGTCATTTCGGCCCCATCGCTGCAACACAAGAATCGTCAAACCTTCAACTCCATCACATGCCGTGGCTCCGATGGCAACACGTACACATCCATCAAGGTCTTGATCGCGCGAGCGCGAAGCTGCTGGACCGATTGCACGCGAGCCGACACCTGCTGCTTCTTTTCCTTGATCTTCTCCTGTACTTTGGACTCGCACTCCTCCTTGAGCTGCTTCCAGAGTGCGTGAACCATCTCCGTAATGACTTCGCCGTAGCACTTATCGATCTTTGGTGTAGCAATCTCAGTCACTGACGCAGACACTTCAGTTTCAGTAGAGTTCTCCGTAGAGGGAGGAGCTTCAGTCGGGATTTCCGTTTTGTCTTCCAACGAAAGCGCCGCAGCTGCCTCAGTTACTGCTTCATCGGCTTCTTTAGCATTGTCCGCTGTCTCCATCAGTTTAATGCCGTACTTCTTAAGGCGAGGCTCCAATAGACCAAGTAGCAGAGCACACGCAAACTCCTGCTGGTAGGCGTACTCCTCCAGCGGAATACTCAGATCTCTCATGTTGGTCTTCATCTCGCTGTTGGCCAATACACAGACATTGCATTAGGCTTGATAAAGTCACTGCACAGACATCTCTCCAGCTCCTTGTCGTACCTGGCGAACATCCTCTTCACATCCTTCACGTACTCTGGATCCAGCTCTGGCTTCTCTGGGCCTGGTAGCAGCATTGCGTTAGATCATGAATGGGCATTCCGATCGCAAGAAGCTCCATTGCACCTGCATCCATCGAGTTCTCCGGTGTGGCCATGAACAGAGCGCTCACCGACAGGAATTGACTGACAATAGTAGCTTGCATAGCGCCAAGCAGTTGGTCCAGAGCGTACACCAGCGGCTTGCTTTGGTGCACCTGGGCCTGCGTGACGCGATGGCTCGGCAGTGACAGTCCGCCGATCAGCGTGTTCTCATCCGAGACCATGTAGCAGATGTGCATCACGCGCAGCTTGGACGGCAGCACGCCAATGCGCACGAACACGTTCTGGTACGTGGCCATCTGCGCCATGCCGTGCGCCACGCTTTCGTTCGTGATCTTGTGGCGGAACAGCACGCTAGACGCGTTCTCCTGGGTCACCACGAGCCCCTTGCTGATGCACAGTGTCGCCAGTAGCTCCTTGATGATCTCCCATGATCGGTCGGGCCGCATCTGCACCTCCAGGATCGTCCACTTGCGGATATCCTTGTCCACCGGAAGCGCCGCGAGCCAGGCCGGCAGCGGCGCGTTCTGTCTGTTGCTCTCGAGCGCGTGCATGTCCAGGAACGCGAAGTCCGGGTGGTCCTGCACGGCGCTCTTCCTGTGCTCCTGCTCCATCGGGTCGGCCTCGCGCGCCGCGGTCTTGCTCATGCCGAACTCCTCCTCCTCCGTCCAGTCCGCCATCGTCCTCAGCTCAGTTTTGATGTGGCTGCGCTTCTCGACGCATCTCCAAATAGTGTGCACCACATAATTATCAAACGTTAGTGTCGCGTGCCACATGAAATCAGGATCTGCCCATCTTCCAAACGCACCGATTGGAAGCCATCGCAAATGAAGACCCAGGAGTTCAAGTCACATCTCAAGAATGGCGCAGAAGAAGCTGCTGGTGCTGGGCGGCGCCGGAGCGCTAGGCCGCGGCGTGGTCTCTCGCTTCGCGCAGGCCTCCTGGAAGGCGCTGTCCGTGGACTTTGCGTACGTGAGAGCGCGTTGCTGGAGCATGAAGAGCGCAGATGTGGTGACAATGGATACGTGATGTAGACCCAATGAAGGCCGTGGCGTCGACTCGTTCGTGTTTGACAAGACCATTGGAAGCTCACTGAGTGAAGCCAGTCGTGTGCTGGAGCATGTGGCCAAGACGTATGTTGTGAAAATGTGTATTTGGTTTTGAATTCACAGACTAATGCGCTTGATGCTGATTCAGATACGGCAAACTGGATGCCGTCGTGTGCACTGCTGGCGGATGGGCTGGTGCGTAGTTGTCTCCAGTACGCGTGGTCATCGTGGCTGATCTCATTGTGCTGATTGATCTCTAGGCGGAAGCATCAAGGATACTGAAACGCTGGCCAACTTGGCTCAAATGCACTCGATGAACACAGAATCGGCGGTCTTGGGTACGCACTGCTGCATTTGAACATGACACCGGGTCCATAGGCTAATGAAATGGTGTTTGAACTGCTGAAGCTGCGCATCTGGCAAGCCATCTCCTGAATCCTGGCGGTCTTCTCGTCCTCACTGGCGCCGCTGCGTCCTTGAAAGGTGCACTTGTGCGCTTGATTCCATGCTGAAATCGCATATCTAATGGTGCAATGTTGAATGCAGCGACTCCTGGTATGGTGTCGTACGGAATCAGCAAGGCTGCTACGAACCATCTCATCGCCAGCACCATGTATGTTCGTTCACAAGGCAAAATGGACATCAAACGCATTCGCTTTTTCTTACAGATCTTTTTTCCCTATATACAGTGACGCGCTTCCAAAGGATGCAGCAGTCCTTGGCGTCCTACCTGTCACCATTGACACGCCCATGAACCGCAAGTACATGGGCGACGCTGACTTTTCTTCCTGGACAAAGGTATGTGCAGTATTAAATACCTGATCAGCCTTCGAACGATGCAGGCTGATGTGGTGGCTCAAATACTTACTGTGATTCAGGTCGAAAGCATCGCTGATAAAATCCTGGAGTGGTCCGAGGCTCCACCTTCGGCGCGTCCACCAACGGGCCATTTACTCACTGTTGCCACGGAAAACAACGCCAATTCCTGGGAAGACAGCGAGAACCCATTCCTGTAAAAGCCTATGGCAGATCCTGTTGTGTAGCAGTTCCCCCTCAACATGAATGCATGATGCAAAGGGCAAATCGGCATATTCTTTGCCTGTTGTTATTTCTTTTTTCGTGGGCCTGGCTTAAGTGGCCACACTGGCATTTCCATTCAGATTCTTTCGGAAGTGATCGCAAAAAGCGCCAAGTACGCGGCGGAATTTGCGAGGGTTGTCAATGCATTCAGACTTGGAGATCGTGCTCGCAAATTCACCACGAGCACGATCAGAAACATGGGATCCCAGAAACCCATTGTCTTGAAGCAGACGACTAATAAGCTCTTCACTGCGGCTGCGGCCAAAGTATGTCCAGCACGAACGGACAACTTCAGAGATCCGCTCGAGTACATTGGGGGGCATCGCACCTCCAGCCGCATTGAATAGAGCGACAATCAAGTGGTATTGCATGTCCTTATCAAAGAATAGCGTCCGAATCAGCTCGTAAAGCATGATTTTGCCTTGCCACTCGGCAGATTTTAGCAGGGCAGCAGGCGTGCGCAGGACTTCTCCATACCAATAGCCAAGTTGAGATAGAAAGTCAAGTGTCGCGATGCCAAGCTCTGGCGTTTGCGCCTTCAGAGTATGCAAGACAAGCGCTAGCAGCGACTCCAGTTGGTTTGATTGAACTAAGATCAATGGGCGATGCGAGCCACAGCTACCAACTAGATCAAGCAGTGAAATAATCATGGCAGCGTTCTCATCCACATTTCCTGTTGCAGCCACTTTGCTCAAAGCGCTTTCGACAATAATTACAATTACGCGAGTCAAGCTCGCAATTGATTCTTCGTCCTCTCCTGCGCACGCAATAATGCTCTTAATCACTTTCATCAAGTTGCCATTGTGACTCCGAGTGAATTGTTCCAAAAGGTGCGGCATAATTATCGCCGCGAATTCGAGAGCTTGCATTCGAATCGACTCGAAAAGACCAACTATCATGGAGCAAAACTGCTCCATGACATCATCGTTTGCACAAAACGTTTGTAGGATAGGATCAAGGACATCCCAACGAGCTTGAAGAACGCAAAGCAAAGGATGCGGGATCTCTTGGTCAATTTGTGGAGGAATCTTTGACGCAAGTACGTGCAAGTGATCGAAAAACTCGACTAAAAACTCGGCCATTTCATCATCATCTGGACTAACTTGAGTGAATCTAGTTGACATGTCCTCAAACATGATGGTACAAAGCTGGTCCACCACTGGAAAGGCTTCTTTGTAAGAAACGGTTGCGACAACATTGGCGATGGAAACCACGATCAGCTTGAGACTATTTCCAACGATGCGTGCTTCTTTCGTGCCGGCCAACGAACGATTCAATCGATACAAATGAAGCATAGAGTCGATCCATCGCTGATTGAAAAAATGAGCTCCACATCGAGTAGTTAGCTTCATGAGCGATACGGATCCAACGTGATCTTCTTGGCCACGCATTTTAAATGGAAATACTGCATGGTCTTCGCTGTGCTCGAAACTTTGAGATAAAATTGGAAAGGCGAACAAATCTAAAAAGCGCGGATTTCGAGCAAACCATTGACCCGAAACACCCAAGAACACTGCGATAGTGCGCAAGAGCGCACGATGCGATGGTTCCTTGCGAGATAAACAGTCAAAAAGCCTTGGTATTATCGATGTATCTTCCTCTCGAATCGACTTGGACAGCGCACTTAAAGCATGAACATATACCTCCGTTCGCTTCCACCACTGCGTACAAATATTCATCGTCAGCATTTAATCACAACAACCACAGCTCATAAGAAAATTACCGTTTCAGAAAGCTGGCCCGCATCCGCTTGCTCGTATTGTCGAAAAATAACATGAACAGCATCCACGACAAACTTATCCTCGCTTGCTGCATTGACGGTCGCAAGGGATCGAAATACCGCACGTACATCATTTCGGTACATTGCGAAGCGTTCTTTCGCACTGGCCGAGAATAGTTCAAATCCTTCCGGGTATTCCGTTCGTTCGACTAGAATGCTCAACAAGCGGGAGATAAACGCTTCAAAATCTTGCATCCTTCGTTCGTTTTTACCCGAAATGTAGGATCGGAAATCGATCCAGAACTCCATGGTTTCGTTCGAAATGTCGAGGTCATTGAGCGCTGTGAAATACAAAATCGTCTCCAAAAAGTCATATACCAATGACCCAGGTTGCAGATCCAGCGTATAGTCCACGAAGTACATGATGAAAGATTGGCCGCACTCAGAAATTGCAGTTGCAGTGCCAGGAACGCAGAATTTTAAGTCGTCAGGAGCTGCCATGATATGCTTGCCCAGGACCACAAAGTTCTTCATCACAAGTTCCATGAGAGGCACGTGTGCATCGTTATTGCAAGCACGCACAACCTCTCGGATTAGCAAAAGCGCATCCTCTGAGCACGAGGCCACCATGGTTTCTTGGAATGCACGGTCAAGGAATCCAGACTCCATAATCAGAGCTGGTGGGACGTTGCCGTACTCGATCCAACTCGAGCAGCACTTCAACAGCAATCCACGCAATCGTGCCTGACTTTCATGGGCGTCAATGGCAAGTGCGAGAGACGGAAGAACTGTTTGCACAACATACGGAGCCGAGTGCTGCACCATGACCTCGCACTGCGCTCGCTTGATCTTGGTAAACTTGACGCGCTTGTTCTGCACTTCCTCTGGGATCACCTTCAAGGTCAACAGAACAGCAAAGTTCGTGACGTTCGAAGTCACGAGACCGTCACTAACGGGTTGGTTCTGGTTGCTCACGAGCCACTCCACAGCTGCCACGAGTGTCGCCTCCGAGTGCTGCTCATGGAAGCGAAGCAGGATCACGGCGACCGTGAGAGCCAGATGCGTTTGCACATTGACCTCTTCCAGCGTCGCATTGGGCCCCGTGAGCACGTTCCAGACCTCCTGACACACGATCCCGAACTCCTTCGTGATGAGATCGTGCTGCTGTCGCTCTTCCTCGCTCCAGTTCGCAATATCCTCGAGCTTGGACTTGCGCACGAACGAGTAGACGGAGAAGTAGATGGTTGAAGCTGCGAACGCGCGCTCGCTCTTCAGCTGCGCGTTGCCGTTCTCCACGATGGGCGCCTGCAGCACCCGCAGCGCCGTGCCGATGGCTTCAGGGGACCGCTGGAAGCGCTGGAGCACCGAGTCAGCACGTCGACGCACGCGTGGAGAGGTCAACGGACTGTGCAGCTGGTGCAGCGCCTCCGCCACGACGGACACATCCATGGAGTCAGTGGGAGCCGGATGAAATGGGCACAGAGACGAAGAGGCTGGTGGAAGGACCGAGCGCTGGCTGGGGCTTGAGCTGCTTGGGCCGATGGAGAGAGAATGAAGGGCGGGCAGCTTCGCCTGGATTAGCTGCTTTCCCCTTCCTTATCTAAAAACGGCACCAAGACACGGTTAATTAACCTTCAACGTGGACTGAACCAGCTAACGACTTTTTGTTAGTCGACTTATCGGTTTCATGGAAAGTTAGAAAAGGTTCAGATATGGGGCGTGATCGGTTTGGAGAGGGCTCACCTCTCTCTCTCGCGTCGCCTCCCCTCAGTGCCCAAGAATCCAACGACCGCAGGGAAGGGATGACGTGGCTCAAACTGCTGGCGGCCGGCCTGCTGGCCTCGCACGCGCTGGTGGACGCCGCCTTCTACGTGCCGGGCGTGGCGCCCACGTCCTGGGCCGAGGGCGAGACTGTGCTGCTCAATGTGAACAAGATCACGTCCACCAAGACGCTCGTGCCCTACGAGTACTACTACCTGCCGTTCTGCAAGCCCATGAAGACCAACGAGCAGCGCGAGAACCTGGGCGAGATCATGGCTGGCGACGCCATCATGGACTCGCTCTACGTCATGCGCATGGAGAAGGACGCGCGCTGCCAGGTGCTGTGCGAGCCGCGCAAGTACACGGCCGCCGAGACCAACAAGTTCATCGAGATGATCAAGGACGAGTACTACGTGCAATGGGTCGTGGACAACCTGCCCGTGCTCTACCGTGATCCGGCTGACACGCAGACCGGCACCTTCAAGCGCGGCTTCCCCGTGGGCGAGGTGGACGAGAAGGGCAACTACCTGCTGTACAACCACGTGCGCATCATCATCTCTGTCAACAGCGATCCGTACGCACAGGAAGACGGCAGCGCCGCCAAGTGGCGCATCGTGGGCTTCGAGGTCGTGCCCACGTCCATCCAGCACACGTACAAGGACGAGAAGCTAGAGGCCGGCAACGAGCTCAACTCGGACACGTGTGGCAAGTTCGTGAACATCGAGGAGGCGTCGCAGGGCAACTACCAGTATCTGAACCCCACGGGCGAGACCACGGTGCTTTACACGTACGACGTGCAGTACGTCAAGTCGGATATCAAGTGGGAGGAGCGCTGGGACCGCATCATCAGCAGCAAGAGCTCGAACGACCAGATCCACTGGTTTTCCATCATCAACTCGCTCATGATTGTGCTCTTCCTCACGGGCATGATCGCCATGATCATGCTGCGCACGCTGCATCGCGATATCGCGCGCTACAACGAAGTACAGACTGCCGAAGAAGCGCAGGAGGAAAGCGGATGGAAGCTCGTCCACGGTGACGTCTTCCGCCCACCGCAGTTCTCGCCCATGCTCTTCTCGGTCTTTGTGGGCACGGGTGTCCAGGTCTGCTGCATGAGCGCGACCACGATGGTGATCGCGCTGCTGGGTCTGCTTTCGCCGGCCAACCGTGGCTCGCTCTTGACCACGCTGCTGCTGCTATTCGTGTTCATGGGCAGCTTTGCTGGCTACTACTCGTCGCGCACGTACAAGATGTTCAGCGGCAAGGATTGGAAGGTGAACACCATCCTCACGGCTGTGGTCTACCCGGGCTTCCTCTTCTCGATGTTCTTCCTGTTGAACCTGTTCCTGTGGGGCAAGGCCTCGTCGCAGGCTGTACCATTCGGCACGCTGTTTGCGCTGCTGGTGCTTTGGTTCGGCATCTCGGTGCCTCTGGTCTTCCTAGGCAGCTACTTCGGCTTCAAGGCCGATGTGATTGAGCACCCCACGCGCACGAACCAGATCGCTCGCCAGATCCCGGAGCAGGTGTGGTACCTGTCGTCGCCCTTCAGCATCCTGGTTGGTGGCATTCTGCCCTTCGGCGCCGTCTTCATCGAACTGTTCTTCATCATGTCGGCCCTGTGGCTGCACCAGATCTACTACGTGTTCGGCTTTTTATTCATCGTGCTGCTCATCCTTGTGGCTACGTGCGCCGAAGTGACGGTCGTGATGTGCTACTTCCAGCTGTGCGCTGAAGATGGCCGCTGGTGGTGGCGCTCGTTCCTGACCTCGGGCTCGGCTGCGATTTATCTGTTCCTGTACTCGTTCCTGTACTTCTTCACGAAGCTGAACATCACGGCGTTTGTCTCGGGTCTGCTTTACTTTGGCTACATGACGATGATCTCCGTCACGTTCTTCTTCCTCACGGGCACCATCGGCTACTTCGCGTGCTTCTGGTTCACACGAAAGATTTACAGCTCCATCAAGATCGATTAGAAAGCAGACCAAGACAGCGGGAGAGACCAAGCAGTGGCATTCTACAGCGCAAAGCTCATGCTTCGTAGAACTCGACTGTGGGAAAGAACTGCATTCGAGACTGCGACTTCTACTGTGTGGCGTAGGGCTAATGCATAGGATGAATCGTAGATTCGCGTGCGTGCTTCTTTCTTGACTAAACTCGCATTTGTACTATCAATCTCCTATCTTCTTGTTGCTCAACTGCCTCATTGATCATGCTGCAGTAGAAACCTAGAACGTTCGCCATTCGCGCAGCCACTTGGACTCCTGCATAAATACCTCTGCTTTATCTTGCCAGTCGTTGACATCTTCGACTGTCAGCGGGTGTTCGCACTTCGTATCGATAGATTTGATAGCTTCCACGATCATATCGGCCGGAGTGAGCAGAATATCTGCTGGAGTTCCGAGCTTCTGAAGCTCCAGCAACTGCACCACATCCTCACTGCCCACCATCTCCTGCAGCATGTCATTTACTTCATCCAGACGGACCTGATGGATTCCAAAATAAATAGCAACTTCATGAGCGCCAGTCCCAGAGCTCCAAGTAGTTCATAACGATTCGCACGCACCTCTTCAATGATGCGTTCAAGCGTGGACTTGAGCTCTTCGTTCGGTGCGCTGACAAGTAACTTTAGCAGCCTGGAAGAAGACGCATCGGCAAGATTTTTTCTCGTGAATACGAGTGCTCTTTGAAGCAATTTACCAATTTTGGTCCCCGCAATTTGCTCAATCTCATCATCGACATCGTCACAACTGCCAGAGCGATTCACGTTCGCCAACTACAAAACAAATCAACCACCACTTAATACAAAACAAACGATTAAACCATCATGCACGACTTTGCAAAAAGTACCTTCGCGCAACTCCAATAGGTGGCATCCACATCAGCGCCAGCTGCTTCTTCGATAGTTAAAATGCGGGCCTTGCCGCATTCATCGCAGTATACCGTCGTGGCTTCTTCAATAACTTCTTCGAAATCTGTTTCTTCGTTCTGGTTCATCAACTCTTGCTTAAATGTTTCCACGACATTCGCACTTTGAGCACTGATCTCAAATCTCGCTTGTGCCGCTCTGGCCATGGCGTCTCGGGCGGATTCTGCGTGAGTGATGGCACCGACCACTCTCTTCTCTATGGCTTTTGCTTTCTTGGTAACTTTATTTTCGTCCTCCTCCAGATCAGCATCTTCATCCTGGTTCTGGTTCTTCTCAGGGACGACACCAAATTTCTTCCATCGCTTCCAATGTTCCTCGTTCACCTACACGAATTTCACAGTCTTGAATGAGTACGTAACCAAAGAACATCAGTCTGGTTTCAGTCCACGCACTTTGGCTTCCTGCGCTTTCTTCGACAGAGATCTGCGATCCACACAAAAGTAAAACATGTCAAACACACGCACTTCATAAATGAAACAGCAACCCAGCTCACCGAGTGCGAATGTTCAGGAACGACCAATCCAAGTCAGGCAAGAGATCAGCAAGTCCAGCTTCTATATCTCCATTGTACAGTCTTGCAAGATTCCAGAAAACTCTGTTTCATCACCAAGAGTCCATGAGACTGCCATCTTATACGAACCCAAACACGATGGCTTTTACCTTGGAGAGCATTGAGCCATGTTGAATGGCTTGAGCATCTCACGGCCAGTCTCTCCGCCTGAGAGCATTACATATTTCAAAGTGGCTTGCAACTCAACCGCCCGCAGCAATTCCACTGTTTCTTCCTTCCACTTGCGAACCCCTTCCTGGAATTTGACCCTCATTTCCGCAGGTCCAATGCCATCACGACTGGCACGCTGCACCGTGTTGATGGGGATGATCTCGTATTTCTTCGAGAGCGCCGCCTTCAGTCGCGCGTTTGCCAGTGCGATCTGGTACTGATAGTCCACTGCCTTGCGCGTAGCTGATCGAAAGAACTTGTCCGTGCGATTATTGGCTTTGCCGCTCACCGCTTCCACGAGTCTCGATCCGATCTCTTCCTCCGACGTCAAGTTGAGCGCACGAATGCGTCGATACTTGCGTGGCTGCTCCACTGCGTCTGCTGGTTCTTCTTCATCGTCGTCGTCAGGCTCATCAGTCAATCGATGTCCTACGCCAAGGATCTTCCGCTTGCCAAGGATCTTCCGCTTGCTCGCTGGTGCACCAGCGCTCCCTGCTCTACCGCTGGAGCCGTGCAACGAATGGATGCCGCTCTTCTTGGGCGGCGGTGGTTTGGCTGCAGCAGGAGATTTCTTTGGCGTTCGCTTGTTGGCAGCGGCACGCTGCTTGGCGCGTGACTTGGCTTGCTTGTTCGCCCCAGACGCATCGGCCGACGTCGCGACCACCACCGTATCATTGGCCGAAAAGTAGCTCTTCACCAGATCGTCCTTCTCGTACATGATCATGCGCGGTGGGAATCCGCATCGGACTGTGGCAAAGGACCGTCAATACCCATGAGAAAAGACAGATCAAGCGCAACGATACGCACACGTGAGGTCGTCCTCATGCCCAACGAGTCCCAGTTTGCGAGCCGCTAGATCTGCCGTTCAATCGCTGTCATTCGAATCCAAACCAGCCACAGATAGAAAGATGAATGTGCTCTCTTACCACAGAACTCGCTGAGCTCTGCATCAGGACTGATCTCCAGCGTCGCGGCCGCGCCCGCGGGCCCTCTCACGCGGAAGCACCACATGCCCAACTGCCAATGCAACCCAGAACAGCAAGTTTCACTGATCCTTGTTTTGTTCTCAATCAACTTTGTGTACCTGGATTTGTGAAAATGTATCTATTTGCAATATATGATCAACTGTAAATGAAATGTGTCAGAACTAGGTGAGTCACCTATCCGATGGTTCCTGGAAGGTTCGATCTGGTTCTAAAGGTTGATCAGCTCTAGTGCACTTATCAGCCAATCAGAAGTCGTTGCGGGACAACCTACAAACCCATTGAGATACTCGATCATTGTTCAATCTGCCATGAGCGACTCGAACGGGCAGACACAAGTGACGCAGGCCAGCAGCGCAGCAGAGCAGGAATGGCTGGCCGTGCAGCGCCGCTACCACGCGCAGCAGCTGCAGGAAGGAGCGGACGGCACACAGCATTGGCGCTGCTTCATCAACCTCTCGGATCCGGATCTTGCCGAAACCTATCGCGGCGACAGTGAGCTGCACGTGACGCTGCCCAAGGCGTATCCGGCAGAGCCGCCTCGCTTTAAGTTTCCAGCCTGGCAGAGTCGTCTGGATGCGCAGCAATTGACGCGACTGGGCGATGCGATTGATGCTCGTGCAAAGGAGTTGACGGGCACGTTCTGCCTGCGCAAGCTCATGACGTGGCTGGATAACAACTTCTACCGGATCGTGATTCTCAGCAATGACGAGAAGAGCACAACGGATTCTGCAGCGCAAGTAGTTGACACTGTTGAGCAAGACGTTCGGGTTGAAGGCGCTGTTGATACACCGCCGGTAGACGCGACGGAGGTACAAGAAACTCCGATCCAGGCGGCGACAGAGTCCAAGAAGAAGAACAAGAAGGCTCGATGCCGCTTTTACGGACAAGGACATTGCAAGAGCGGAGACCAGTGTCCATTCTCTCATGAGAAGAAGGCGACGCAGAAGAAACCCTTGGATTCGAAAAGCGAAGAGACTGAAGAGAAAGGAGAAGAGGCTGCTAATGCAGCAGAGAACAAGAGCAAATCGGCATCTCGACGAAGCAAGAAACCCACACGCACTGCCGATTCTCAAGGCAGTGAAGTTGCTGTGATTGCGACTGAGGAAGATCCAAAGCCCGATGCCAATAAAAGCAAGAGCCGACGACAGAAGAAGCCAAAGAGCGAAGAGACCACAGCTGCGGATGCTGATGAGAGCGCACAAGCAGTTGCAGCAGAAAAGGACAAGAAGAAACCAAGTCGCAAAGCAAAGGCAAAAGCATCGACACAGGTTCCTGTCGCTGATGATATTCGCAAGAAGCAGAAGAAACGGTGCAAGTTTTACGCCAAGGGCGATTGCAAAGACGGCGACGCGTGCAAGTTTTCGCATGAAAAGCAGCCTGCACAGAAGACCACACCTGCTGTAAAGAAGAGCACAGACTACAGCAACGTGAGAGGAGTGGTTGCAGTTCTTCCGATGCCCGCAACTGCGTCTGTGGAGGTGATTAATCTTCAGAAATCAAACGTTATCACCCCAGAACCGACTTCTCCCATGAAAGAACGGACTTCCGTGGAAGAGACAGAGCCACCGATAGCACTCGCAGCATTAACAGCGCCCTCTCCGCCTAGAAAGCTGTCTTCTCCATCTCCACCAAACGACGAATGGTCCGAAATTCAGCAAATCGCACTGGATCTTGCTTTGAAAAAGTATCCTGTTGTCAGCAATGCCACGAAGGAGGACACAAAGACTCGCTGGAGAAACATCGCTGCTGCTGTGGGCAGCAAGTCGCTCAATGAATGCATCGACCGATTCAAGTACTTGTCCAAACTCGTACGAGCAGAGCAACTCCGTGCAAACAGCGGCCAGCAACCTTCGGGATCTCGCGATGAGGCTGCTCCTGCTCCTGATACCAGCCCCGCACTAACCACCGAAGTTGACGAGCCGCCTGCCACTGCAGATGGAAGAGATCCTCGAATTATCCCCGAAGAGAAACGCATTGCCACTGTCGAGACAGAGCCAGCAACGCATGGGGCTCAGATCCGTCTGGAGGACATGTTCCTGTATCAAACGGGCACTCTCATCCCGCATCGCTTGATCTGCCAAGTTCAGTGCGCAAACTGCCCACTCAAGTTCGATGCTCGGCTGTCGCTAAGTGATCCTCGCATCCAGCAGTGGTGTCCACGCTGCAGTGTGCTACATGCTGTCTTGCTTCGTCCAACATTTGCCCACGCACACAGCAACGTGGTCGCATACGTTGATACTGAGAACTGCTCGGTTGTGGATGTGCTGCCGAGCGATATGCTGGCGACGTGTCTCGAGTGTGGAACCGAAGTGCTGCTCCCGCAATTGGTTCCTGGACGACGGGCAGAGCAGAGTTGCTTCTCGTGCCACACAAAGCTCGCGATGATGGCCAAGCGGTACGTTGCAGGCCAAGTAGCGCCCACCAGAGAAGGCAGTACGTCGACCGCACCGACCAAGTCGTCAAAGACAAAGAAGATTGCGATTGAGACGTTTGTTATCGGCCAGCCTCTGCCTCGCAACGGCGTGTGCGAGCACTACAAGCACTCGTTCCGGTGGTTCCGCTTCCAGTGCTGTGGCAAGGCGTTTCCCTGCGACGTGTGTCACGACGCCAGCGATTGCGCCGAGGCCAACCTGGGCAAGATCGCCAGCCGCATGATCTGCGGTCTTTGCTCCAAGGAGCAGAGCTCGTCCGTCAAGGAGTGCTCGTGTGGCAATGAAGTGGGGCGCAAGACCAACAAGACGACGCACTGGGAAGGCGGCAAGGGCTGCCGGAATCCCAGCATGATGTCGGCCAATGACAAGCAGAAGTTTCGGGGTCTCAACAAAACGGAGAACCAGAAATCCAAACGCGTGGGGGCGGAAGCCAAAGCGCGACGTTTGGCTCGGGATCTACAACAGGCGGGTGACGTCGAGAGCTGCTAAAAGAAATCGAACACCCTTTTGGCTTTGGCTTGATACCGTATAAGGATGCCTTGGATCTCTTTTTTTTTTGTTGGGTTGGAATAGCAAAAAGTGCAAGATGGAAGCTTTTTTATTCGATTTGCACTGGCCATAAATCTCGCTCTTTTCGAATTTTCGAAGCGAAGAGTGATGCGATAAATGATGACTGGATTAAAGTATGCTGTCGGCTCCACCGTTTCCGATTGGCGGAGCCCCATCGCTTTAGAAGGGGGTTATTCCATAATTTTGCCGCGCATTTTCTCAGTTTACCTAACAACCCTCCCCCTCCTCTCCTCCTCCCCCCTTCCTCCTCTCCAGCCGCTCCACTCCCCCCTTTACTTATTTTGAGTTTCGTTTATTCCCGCGTCGGAAACGCGAAAAAGAAAATAAATATCACCAATATAATGGTGGTCTCCCGCCGGACGCCCGTTGGCCTCAAAGTCTTCACTCGCGCCGCATGGACGGAGGAGAAGGACGACTACCTGATCCAGCTGCTGCTGGCCCAGGTGAACGCTGGCCGCTTCGCGGACTCGCGCTTCTCCAAGGAGTCGTGGAACGAGATCATGACCAGCTTCAATCGCCGCTTCGACGCCAACTCGAACCTGACGCAGATCAAGTCGCGCTTCCAGCAGGTGAGTGACTCATCTGTAACGGATCTGCTCGTGCTGTGGCTGATTCTGCTCTGTCTGCCTGCAGCTCAAGAAGAGCTACTTTACGTTCCAGAAGCTCATTGAGCACGAGGACTTCGGCTGGGACAGCGAGCGGCTGCTGCCGACCGCGCCGAGCGATGTCTGGGAGGCGTATCTGAAGGTACGCAGAGCGCCTCGTGAGTCAAATTGCTGCTTGTGCTTACACGGAACGTTTCGCAGCACACGCCGCACGCCAAGGACTTCCGCACCAAGACGCTGTCGCAGTACGAAAAGCTGCATGAGCTGTGCCGCATGATCAACGGCGGCAGCTCGCCGCCGTTGCCTGTGCCGTCTCCGCATGCACCCAAGCACACGGCCGAAATCAACGTTGACAAGGAGGTCGAGACTCTGATCGCGCGCCCGCAGCTTCCGTTGCTGCGCCCTCATCCGGCACCGGAGGCCCAGGAAGAACGAGCGCCCAAGCGACTCAAGGAGACTCATCCGGAGAGCGACATCGCCAAAAGCGTGCTATCTATGGGTGTCGGAGCTATTGTCGACGTGCGTAAGTCTCCGACAGCCGCTGCGTTCATGTCGCCGTCTCGCGCCTCGTGGAGCGAATCTCGCGACGTCTACCTGATTCAGTTGCTGCTGTACCAAGTGGGTGCCGGCAAGCGCGGCGAGTTCCGCTTCAAGAAGGAGGCGTGGCTCCAGATCACCAACTGCTTCAACCTGAAATTCACGACCAAGTTCACAGTGATCCAGCTGAAGACTCGCTTCCAGCAGGTATGGAAATGTAGCCACTTGAACACCAATTTGTTACGATATCTGACCCTGAATTTCGTATATCTCAATATTTTTTTTGTATTAACAGCTGAAGAAAAAGTTCTCGATCGTCCAGAATATGCGCGAGCACGCTGACTTTGAATGGGATAGCGAGCGCTGCGTTCCGACAGCTTCACCCGAAACGTGGGAAGCGTACTTGAAGGTGAGGCTCATCATGTCAGCGCTCATTTTGGAATATTTCCTATTAATCTCTGAAATTAATGTTAATTTAATGGTTACACGCAGCACACACCGCAGGCGCGCGAATTCCGCAACCACCCGCTTTCGGCCTACTCGCTGTTGAGTGAGCTCATGAGTGACGCTCCTGCTAGCGACAGAGACGACAACGCTGCACCGAACCGAGCAATCATCGAGGCTGATGTGGCAAACGACATGGAGAATTCGTCTTCCGTGTTTGCCTGGCAGGCAAACAATGTGCAGCGAGATGCTGCACAGGTGCGCCTCGTGTCTGCGGATTCGATGCGATCACTCACTGAAAACGAGCAGTTCACGAAGGCTATCGCTGCCATTACCAAGGCGCTCGAAGCCAAGCAGGCGAATGCTGGTCTCTCCGTGGCATCCAAGGCGATCGTCATCCTTGAAGGCGCCTACTCGGGTGTGTTATCGAAGGAGGACATGGCCACTGCGTTTGATGTGATGCTTGACGACAAGAAGGCCGCGATCTTCAGCGCCATGAAAGACGGTGAGACGCGAACGATGTGGCTGAAGCGCCACATCGAGGCCCACAACGAGTGAAGGATGTGACGTGTGATATTGCCTTCGCGTTTTTGGGCGTAACAATTCGATTTATTCATGCAAAACCAAAGAAAGGGACAATAATATCAAATGAATATGCAATCTCTTCCAGTATTTTTATGTTTTGTCTCTTCGTTTTTATCCTCACCCAGATAAGACAGACTCGTACTACGTAGTATATATTTAGATCAGTCATCGACGGCAAAAGAGAACCCAATCACAAAAAAAAACAGCATGGTGCACTACCACCTCGCTGGCAAAGTGACCAGCGAAGAGTACGCCATTTGCGAGCGCCTTCTGGGTAAGATGACCTGCAATGTGTTGATTCATTTGCACTTGAAGTCTAATGCCCTTCATATGCCAAGCAGACATACTTTGCGTGACTTTACCAAGCTTCAGCGTCTCCAAAACTGCATATCGGAATGAGAAATGGCCAGCTGCAGCCTCCGAATTAATGCGTGTCCACGGGTGAGATCTGGTTGCATATTTTCCGTGTTAATAATCACCAAGATCGTCTCTAAAGCTTTGTACATGTAGCTTTTCCATCCCCATGTCCAACAATCTGGTGATCTGTGATGTGGTCATCTGGGCTGACACAGGCCGTTTGCTTTGCACGGACGTTGACGCTTTTTCCACGTGGGTGCTGCGGAACTATGGCATCCAGTGCGACCTCAGCGAGACCGAGCTCATGCTCTATATTAAAGCCAATGTTGATGAACTCCGAAAACAGCAGCAATAAGAGCAGTAGGTCATTGTAGCAAGAGGAGAGCAGCGACTTCTGCAATTTTAACGTCCGATTGAATCGGCACCAATATTAACAAAAGCAGATACAAAGCTATGGGGTGTTTTCTCCTTTTTCATTTGCATACTTTTCTGAGTTTTTTACCAATTGGATGACTTCGAACCAGAACGATTATGAACCAGTCCTCAAAGAAAAAGTGCAAATGCTCTTTCCCATTTATAGTTATGGTGACGGCTTAACGCTACAGTATATGTATGCATAGCATTGTGTTCAAGGCACAATCGATTAAAAAAGTAGTCATTCCTTATTGAAAAAAAATATTCAAAATCATGCTCGTTGGGACCAATCCACTTGCTCTAGTTCCGTTATCCTCTAGTTCCGTTATCCGAGCCTGCAAATAGAGGCAGCGTTTTTTGGGACGTTCAAACGAATCAAAACGCAGTGCACGACCATCAATATCTCCAAATATTGTCTATTAGTTTGTTCCAGGGGTATATCTTCGGTCTCTAGACTTCCAGTTTTAACATCATAATCCACTCGCATTGACTGGGTAATTGTCACATGTGATGACAGATCACCGAGCGGGAGTCATGCTGTAGCAGCATGTCAACTTTAGACCAGATTCAAAAAATCTTTTTGGAAAAATGCCAAAGATAATAGTGACATTGATGTCACAAAGTGCAAAAACACCTCGATTCGTATCGCCAGTCACCGTGAGGTTTTACCTAGCGAATGCAGCAGCATGCGTATCAGTGAATCATTGAACCGCCGGACACAAATGGTCTTCCTGCAGCACATGCGCGCGACCACAGCCAAGCTGCTGCACAGCCATCGGGCGGCGCAGGTCGTGGGCCGATCGTTCTCCACTGAGGCCACGGACGCAGCGGCTGCGGCCCTGCGTATGGTGCGTCCCTCGATCTTCCAGCGTGTGTCACGATCCTCCTCCATAGCCTCACGTTTTGCCTGGTGCATGGCGCCTTGATCATTTTCTATCCAGGGCTTTAACAAGTCGCGCAAGGAGAAGACCGTGGTCGAGAGCGCTGTGGAAGAAGAGTTGCTCGACGCCTCGCCAGTGCCCAGCATCCCCATGTCGGAGCCGCTGGTCCCTCCGTCCGTGTCGTCCACGCAGCCCTTGTGGCTGCCGCAGTCCAATGCGGCGAATGATCTGTCGTCATTTGCTCCGAAGATCGTGGTGGTCGGTGTCGGCGGCGCTGGTGGCAATGCAGGTGTGTGACTTGTGTGATGGGTGCAAGAGCTTGGCTGACATGTCCGGATGCTAGTGAACAACATGATTGCGCGAGGCCTGCAGGGCGTGGAGTTCCTGGTCTGCAACACGGACGCGCAGCATTTGCGCACGACACTGACGGAGAACCGAGTGCAGATGGGTCCTGAGCTGACTGGCGGTCTGGGCTGTGGTGCTAACCCTGAGGTTGGCCGCGATGCCGCTGAAGCCGCCATTGACGAGATCCTCGAACGCGTGCAGGGAGCCAACATGGTTTGTGTTGTCAATCTGGCGTATGCAAAGGCGATTGTGATGGTAGCGCTGACCTGAATCGCGACTTGTAGATGTTTGTCACTGCTGGTATGGGCGGTGGCACTGGTACTGGCGCGGCTCCCGTCATCGCGCAGGCTGCGATGGATGCCGGTATTCTCACGGTCGCTGTCGTGACCAAGGTAGATAGACCACCTCCATGCTGTTTGCATTAGATCTGGACGTCTGACTGCTCTACGTCGTCCTCTTGTAGCCCTTCCGATTTGAAGGAAACAACCGGTCAAAGCTGGCAGAGCAGGGTCTGGCTGAGCTCAAGCAGAGCGTCGACACTATGATCGTGATCCCGAACCAGAACTTGTTCAACATGTCGAACGAAAAGACGTCGCTCATGGACGCATTCAAGTAAGCGCCCTGCTGGGAATGCAGCTCCACTGTTCGTTGTTGACCCGATCGCGCTGTTTCTGATAGGCTGGCTGACGATGTTCTGCTTGACGGCGTTCGCAACATCTCGGACCTCATGGTCATGCCGGGACTGATTAATCTCGACTTTGCGGATGTCCAGTCGGTGCGTTCCACTCGCCAGTCAATGCAACCAGACAGAGTCTTACAATTGATCTCTTTGCCTGTACAGGTGATGTCCAACATGGGCAACGCCATGATGGGAAGCGGCGAAGCTGAAGGCGAGAACCGGTACGCTGCATGTGCTTGTGCGGCTGTGACCGTTCGTGCATTTGACTAGTCGTTCCTCTCTGAAACGATAGTGCTCTGCGTGCTGCTGAGGGCGCTCTGGCCAACCCACTCCTTGGAGATATCTCCATCAAGGTTCGCTATTGGATGCACCATTTGCTTCATCCTTCTCGCTCTAACACCACTCTCGTGAATGCAGGACGCCAAGGGCATGATCGTGAACATTACGGGCGGCTCGGATCTAACGCTCTTCGAGGTCGACGAGGCGGGCGAGCGCATCACTCAGGAGCTGGAGGACCCGCACGCCAACATCATCTTTGGGTCGACCTTCGACGAGTCCATGAACGGAAAGGTGCGCGTGTCGGTCGTGGCCACGGGCATCTCGGACCCGGACAAGAAGTAGATGACCGTCACTGCAGCAGAACAAGCCGAAGCGTAGACAGCAGAGACGCCACTGCTCAATAAATGACGTTGTTTTAGTCTTGTGGGTTTAAAATTTGGTTCCAATTGTGAACATGGACGACAAGAAATGCCACTCTGTGAGCACTCGCGCTATTAATTTACCTCTCCCGACGGCTCCGATGGCCGTGGGATCCCTCTCCTCGTCTCTACAGAGACACTTCGCTCTCCGACAGCTCGTCTTCGGACACTGGCGCGCACTCGGTCTTGCGGATCGTCGGCCGCTGGTCGGGGCCGAGCGACGCCAGGGCCTCGTCGATGTCATAGGCCGCCCACATGCTACTCAGACGCACGATGATCTCTTCGCACGTGCCGCGCACTCCGGCGGGCAGCACGACCTGCTTCATGGCCTCGGCGAGCGGTACCTTGGGGTCGTGGCATCGCTCGTCGTCATATTGTGCGGTGTAGCCGTAGCCGTCGTCTTCGCTGCTGGCGTCGCTCATGCGGCGCACCTTCGAGTTGTTGGGACTCTCCACCCCCATGGACGACGGATTGGAGCTCTCGGTCGACGCATACGAGCTTTCAAAGTTGCGCGACTCGTCGGGCACATGCTTGGATCGGCTCAGGGGCGACTCATCAGGCACACGCTTGGACCTGTTCAACGGCGACTGATCGGGCACGCGATTGGATCTGTTGAGCGGCGACTCGTCCGAGATGCGCTTGGATCTGCTCAGCGTCGACGGCTCATCGGGGATGCGCTTGGACATGTGCAGCGCGATCTGCGATCGGCGGATGGCCGCGAACGAGTCGAGCGAGAGCGACGTCTGGATCTTGGAGATGATCGAGCCGTTGAGCGGCTGCGCGCCGCGGATCAGGAACGGATGCAGGATCTTCTTGACCTTGTCGCCGCAGTAGGCGCACTTGGGCAGGTCGTTGTACACGCGCTCGACCAGCAGCTTGAGGAAGTCCTGCAGCGAGCTCACGCGGCGCCGCACGACCGAGTTGGTGCGCATGAGCGACTTCTGCGGGAACGGGAACTTCTGCAGCACGAGCCCGAAGGACGAGCATCCGGGGCACTGGCCGTCGGCGCGCGAGTGCGTCAGCATCTTGAGGATGTCTTTCTTGAGCGTCAGGAACTGCGAGTAGCGGCGGTTGACCGTCCACTCCTGCGCCGTGGGCTGCACGGCCATGCAGATGCTGTAGAGCGTGTGCGTCGGGCGGTTGAGCGCGGCCGGGATGAACACCTGCACGCCGCTGGTCCACGAGGCCTCGACTGCCATGATGTCGTTGTGGTTAACTTAGCCAGAGATGGTACTTTTCGTGAGACGAAAAGTGGGGACCGTTAGGAAATGCGGTGGGGACGAACTAAACTGGCCGATGGCGTGCGTCAATTGTCTGCCGATTCCGAACTGAATCACACCCGGCCGCACGGGGCCGAGCGCCCCCTTCTGCGCACTCGATCATGTGGCGTCAGGGCGGACGAAACGAGACCCGGCCCGTGAAACCCACCAATATCCAGAAGGAGAGCTTGACGTTTGTATGGGATGGCTCGCACTCTATAGTTCACCCTTGCAAACTTTGTTGAGGAAGGTGGGACTGCCCGTCTGTCGCAGGGAGATCTCAGCTGCAGAACCAATGCTTTGAGTGATTTTTATCCAAGATCGTATGATTGTTGACCTCCGTGACTTGCGGCTGTCGGCTGTTCCAGTCCACTCACCCTAAGCATGACAGCAAACAGTAGCTACAGTAATATCTATAGAGAGCAGCACACACCGGATTGCTCAGAGGAGAATCAAACAGGAATAAGTGCTGAGAATCTGGCTGGCGATTAGCGTGTGGATCAAGTCAAACTCTCCGTCTGGTTTCTTTACATGAGCTGAAGTTCAGAACGATCTTTGTAAAGCGCCAAAGGAAGGTAGGAAGTTATGAGTTGTAGGGGACGGGCTAGGGGATCGAGTCTCTTTGAATTCTGAAAATTTTGTAATCATCCAAACGTTCGTGTGGCAAAATGCCCATGTTTTTTATTTGGCAAGGTAAGGTAAAAACCGCAAACGTCGTCGTGATTGCACAACAACACACTCGAGTACACAGCGACACCGAGTTTTTTCGTGGGGACCGCTCATGCACGTTGTTACTGCCGTGTTGCAGCTTGTTCTTGTTCCGGCTTGAAGTCAGAATTCTAATCTCGTGATTGATTTGCTTTGCTAAACCAAATGTTGGGCCGACTTCTTGGGGTGATGTAGAATGCTTCATGCGATAAGTATTGTCCCAACAATCTGACTGACTTTTGTTTCGAACATTGGTGCCTGAACTTACGTGGCTATATGTACTTATTCCATCTTTTGTGTGCAGCGCAGCACTGTACTGTACACCAATGCCCTGAGATTTCACGGAACCATAGAGCTGTAACACGCATGTCCAGGCAGATGTCATCACATAGAGAGCGTCACATAGAGAAGAGTGGTGTTTGTTCATCTTTCCTCCAATCCCTTGGTACCAATCGTGCTGGACATGTACCATTCAGTGTTTGTGACAGGTGTCACAAATTCAGCGGGCGTGTTTGGTGTAACCAACCCTATTCCCGGTCTCAAATGCACGGCTGCTTGCCTCTATCGCTTTGTAGAGGGATTTCGCTGTCGCGTTCTGTGAAAGGAGTGGATTTTTCCTCACAAGACGGCACAACTGCGTCACGCCCTAGCCCTGCATGAGCCAAGAGCGGATCGGTTTAGACAGGAGATGATAAGGTTGAACTGGGGGCTGACGGAGGTTTAACTCAGGCTCCGGTGTCATCAGAAGCAAAGAACAAACAGGCAGCCACTCAAAGTCCAACCTACACCTTCGGTCTCTCATCTCTCCACTCGCCAACCAGCCGCCAAGGTCTCTCTCATGCTGTCCTGGACGCTCTGGACGCTGCTGGCGCTCGCCGTGCTCTGCACGCAGGCCTACACCATCGTGGCGCGCTTCCTGCGGCTGCTGCTGCACGTCTACTTCAAGAAGATCGTGGTCCACGGCGTGAACAACCTGCCGCGCGAAGGTATGCCCATGAGACGACACACGTGAGCGACATCGAGACTGATGCCTCTTGCTCTGTAGGCCCTGTGATTCTGTGTCCCAACCATCCCAACATGATGGTGGATCCGTTCCTGGTCATCACGGAATGCGCGGCGCGCGGCCGCAACCCGTACGTCTGGGCCAAGGGCTCGCTCTTCCAGAACAAGATCGCCGCGCTCATCCTCTCCGGTCTCGGCTCCGTGCCCGTGTACCGTCCGCGCAAGGCGGATGCTACTCTGGCCGATGTGGACTCGGACAAGACACCCGAGGAGATCGCGGAAGCCAATCGCAAGATGTTTGAAAGCACGTGGAACGTTCTCGGTCGTGGCAACGTCATGCTGCTCTTCCCCGAGGGAACGTCGTACACGGCGCCCAAGATGCTCAAGCTGCGCACGGGCGTCGCTCGTGTGGCCACGGGCTTCGTCAAGCAGTACAACCAGCCGATCCCGATCATTCCTGTCGGCCTGAACTACTTTAACAAGGACCACTTCCGCAGGTACGACGCAGCTATTGCGATTGGCGATTGAGGGGCAGTACTGATACTCGTGCATTTACAGCCAGGTGATGATGGAGTTCGGAACTCCGATCATCGTCTCGCCCTCGGACGTGAACACGGACTCGTTCCTGCAGAACGAGTACAGCGAAGTGAAGCGCCTGACGGAGGAGCTGGAAGAGCGCATGCACGAACTCACGCTCAACGCGGCCGAATTCAAGACCATCCACATCGCGCGGGCCATGCGCCGCCTGTTCCTCAACACTCAGGCGACTGTGGACCCGACACAAGAAGTGCGCCTCACGCGCCAGATCATCAAGGTGCTCGAAAGCGAACCTGATAACGAGACCCAGAGCAACGAGATCAAGGCGGTGCAGGACAAGGTGCAGAAGTACGTGGACGATCTTGAACGACTGCGCATCAAGGACGGCGATATTCAGCTCCCCATGCCCAAGGACTCGCTCTTCCAGATGTTCCTTGACCGCTTCATGTACCTGTTCGTGCTGCTGCCGCTTGCCACGCCTGGTTTGCTGCTTAACTTGCCGTACTATTTGATCGGTAAGCGTGCACTTCTACTGGTTGGCTGCCTCATTCATCCAGAACGCATGACTTACTGGTGTTTCTGTCATTTGTAGCCCCGAAACTCAACAACGCGGCTGGATACGTCGAGTCCAAGTCGATGTTCAAGATCTTCGCGGCAGGGTACGTTCGCTTTCAGCGTCACTGCTTTCGTAAGACTGGAATCTCACCTTGTGGTTTGCTCTTGTGCAGAGTGATCGTACCGATGCATTGGTTTGTGCTGATTTGCCTGACCTGGTACTTCGTGGACTCCTTCTACGCCTACGCCCTCGCCGTCGGTCTCCCAGTGTTCCTGTACTCGCACATCCGCGTGCTCGAGGAGAGCCGTCCGATCGTGGAGAACGTGCTGTTCCTGTGCAGCCTGACCACGCACGCAGATCAGGTCGCTGCGATCCGCCAGGAGCGTCACGAACTGGCCGAAGAAGTGTACAAGCTGGTTTCAACGTACGCGGACCAGGAAGTGCTGGCGTCTGTCCAAAAGAGCCTCACGAGCTCACCTCGCCACACGTCGCTCCGCCAGCGGTCTCCGTCCATCAGCGACATGCTCCGCCTATAGAAAAGAACCCATCAATTTATCGTAAACAGATCAATTTACAGACCATTTTCACAGTGCTCACCTCCATTTCTCAGCCAAACGCTCGCAATTCACAAGAACCGCTCCTCCGGCGCTACGCTGCAAATGATCCAACTGATCCAAGAGCCACGATGGATGGGATCAGGTCCATCATCTTCACGCACCACGAAGGACTTTGTGGCTGACGTCTCGTATCAGAATCTGATTAGACTGGCCCATCCTGTCCGAAAGCAATTCGCACTTTGGCGGAGCCATTACGGTGCCCCTCCTGCCGCTCTGGTGTTTCCACGTCACCCTCATTATCAAGTAGATCGGCGTAATGCGCATCGGACGAACGCTCTGCCTGCTGGCCAGCGCGCTGTGCGCTGCGCTGCTGGACCTGCAGCCACTGGCGCAGGCCGCTCCTCTGCCGGACCTGTCCTTCCAGAAGCCCTTCGAGCTCATCTCGGCCGAGGGCGAGCGACAGGTCGGCGCCAAGTGGACCTACGGCGGCTCCACGGTCGTCAACCGCCACTTTGCGCGCCTCACGCCCGATCGCCAGAGCAAGCGCGGCAACATCTGGAGCACGGAGAAGATCGGCCGCCGCGAGTTCTCGCTGGTGTTCACGTTCCGCATCAGTGGCCAGGCCGCGACCTGGTTTGGCGACGGCCTCGCGCTCTGGATCACCAAGGAAGGACGCCACGTGAACGGCGACAACCACGGCTTCACGGGCGAATACACAGGCTTCGGCGTGCTCTTCGACACGTTCGTGAACACGGAGCACTCGGGCGGCCACAAGGACGTGACGTACCTGGAGAACGATGGCACGCGCACGCTGGACCAGCTGAACTCGGCCAAGAAGGAAGGCTGCGACTCGCCCGGCATCCGCTACCACGAGAAGAACGCGGGCTTCAGCGCCTCGCTCAACATGTCGCGTGCCAAGATCCAGTTCAAGGACAACACGGTGCGCATCTCGATCGACGCCAAGAACACGGGCGACTGGCAGAGCTGCTACAGCAAGCAGCTCAACCTGCCCGCGAACTGGATCGACGACGCCACCATCGGCATCACGGCCTCGACGGGCGGTCTGGCCGATAACCACGACGTGATCGGACTGAGCTTCTTTGAGTACGTAGCCATGCATTGCTGCCATCGCGTTTCTATGTTGCTAATGCTCTGTTGCTCTGCAGCGATGCGGTCGACACTGCGCACGGAGAGAAGGACGAACTGGTGAAGAACTCCAACAACCGAGAGCTGGACGAAGGCCTCATGAGCGGCGACAACGCGGCCAAGATCCGTGTGCTCAAGCGCAAGTACGAGCAGCTGATTGAGGACTTTGAACACCAGTTCACTGGTACGTTTGCATTGCTAAGCACCACGCAATTACTCTAAACTGACTGATACGAATGCCACTTCAAGCCCTTCAGGAGAACACGGCCAACACCATCAAGAAGCTTCGTGAGCAGGAGCAGGAGGACTCGAAGCGCATCGAGGAGCTCGAGCTCTGGGCTAACGGCAAGGTCTACGAGCGCGTGGAAGGCACCGCTGCTGCCATTCGCGACCAGGTGGAAGAGAAGCTTGTGGCGACGGTCAAGCTGTCTGCAGAAAATTCGTCGGGATGGAAGACCCCGTTCTTCGTACTCGTGCTCGTGTTGGCTGGCATCATTCTCGCAGGCTACAAGAAGTACCAGGACCTGCGCAAGTCGCATCTGCTGTAAACCGAGAGAGAAGTTCATAGGATCAAGAAGCAACGAGAAAAACGCGATACTTCATTGGGATTCCATTGGGTGACCAAGCATTTCGTAGGAGACGCAATGTATTGTTGCTACAGGCTCTTGATGCCTGTAGCAATTAGTTGGGAGCTTGTTTGGCGCTTGCTCCATCAGCATTAGTTCGTTTGTACAGTTTGCGAATTCAAAGACAAATTTCATTCTACAGATACATTCATGTTACATTAGGATGGTTCTCTATTCTATCAAGACTTGTACAGGACGGCGTCACTCGTCGTTGTCAGCCATGGCCTGCTGCACGTTCTGGCACACGCGGCAGATGCATTCCGGGTCGTACGGCAGTCTCCAGGGCGCCTGCAGGAATGGCCCGTACTGGCACCGGAGCGCAAACCATGTGCGATGCACTTCGTGGTTTGGGTCTATGTTATCACGGTGCGCAAGGAACAGGATCACGACCGGAGCCAGCAGTGGCTTCTGCACCTCGGTGACGCGGTGCTCTGAGATAATGTACCAGATCGCTTCGGCCACCAGCTCATTGGGATACTGACTCATTCGCGACTTCAGTAGGCATAGATCTGCGAAGTAGTAGGCCAATTGGACCTTGTGCGGCGCCAGCGTGTCCTTGGCTGCGTGGATCTGCTGCTGCACCAGACGCAACACACTCGGAGCCATAATGCGGAAGTTGAGCTTTTGCAGGATGGTCGACTCCAGCGCGATGATCTCGTTCCAGGTCCACTACACCAATCAAGAACAGTCAGACTTCCAGTTCGCATGCATGAGACTGTGAAGCTGAAGACTTACGTTGCCAGAGTGCCTTCTTCGCTTGAGGATGCACTTGATGGCCTTGGTCGCCATGGTCGTCGGAGTCTCCATAAACTTGACCGCGATCCACAAGCATGCGATGCTGACAGGCTCCAGACGTGAGCACTGCAGCGGCTGCTCCTGCATGTACCGGTCCAGCAGGTCCACGCAGATGTGGAGAGTTTCCTTTGCCAGTCCCAGCGCAGACGCAATGGTCAGGATGGCTGCCACGATCTCATCTCGGTGCGTGGACGTGGCCATCTCGTCGTCGTGCTGCTGCAGCTGCTCGACGCCCGAGGGCGACTGCGCCACACTCCGGTGCAGCTTGCTGGAGCGCACCATGTCGCTGGAGGGGCTCCTCGTGCGCTTGAGGTGCTGACACATTGCGTCTTGACGGGCAAGAGCCAAACTGATCTGCTGCTGTTTGACGCCATGCTGTGACAAACCTCCATGCAGGTTTTGCCGGGAAAATCGAACGATTGGCGTTTTTACAGGACGGACTTGTATACGAAAGGTGATCATTGAATCCGCCAATCAGATGCGTTGGTGGAGGAGATCCACCAATCAACGCGTCTTATTCGATCCCTTCAGGTAAACCCTCTGGGTAGTTGGCGCGCTTGTGTAAACTCCCGCGCGCCTTTGAGGCTCTGGGCTGTTCCAAGAACAGATGCAGGCCGCTCTGATGGAGACGCTGACTTTAAGCGCCTTGCTCTGAGTATGCAGCAAGGAGCATGAGAGTGTTGAATGAAAACCGCAGTAAAGTCGTGAGGAGGATTGATTAGTGTTGCCAATCAACGGGCGATCCGTCATACCGTAAAATGGTACAGTACCACTTCAAAACAGCTCTTGATGTGGTCCACCTTATGTATGATCAATGGTGTAGAAAACACCATTTTGGTGCACTGGCCAATCGAAGAGCAACTTCCTTTGGTTGGAGTGGATCAGAGACGTCATGGGAGCCGCCAAGCCGTCCAAGAAGCAGCGCGGGAAAGAGAAGGCCAAGCTCAAGGCCGGAGACGCCAAGACCCACGTCAAGTTCAGCGAGGATGGCGAGAAGCTGGGCAAGAACAAAGACGCGGTGGTCAAGAAGAAGCGCACGCGCGCTGCGCCCGCCGACGCCAAGGAGGTCGGCGGCAAGTCGGACCGATCGCCTGAGATGATCCAGTCGGCCAAGTACTACCTGGAGCAATGGCAGACGCGAAACGAGCCAAAGGCTGCGGATGAGATGCCCTGGAAGTTCAAGGTATGGCGACTGCTGCGTCTGAGCTGTTTACGTGTAAGAATGGCCATGCTGACTATCTCTGTCTGTCATGTCTGAGCAGAAAATGAAGCAGCAGTGGATCCTGCAGTGGATGTACGAGGCTGATGTGGTGCCCAAGTCCACATTCGCCATCGCGCTCGAGTACGTTGCCGGCATCCAGGGCGTGGCCAAAAAGGTGAGACTGGCTTGGTTGGCATCATCTGACTGTGGACGGCTGCTGATCAATTCAATTGCGATGTGTAGCGTGTGCTGGACTCTGCGCATGAGATCATTGACAAGGGCGTCCCGGAAAAGGGCGACGATGACGCGGAGGAGCAGGACCTAGAGACCAAACTTGCTCGTCGACGATACAAGCGCGCGCTGCAAGTGGCCGAGGCGCTTTCATAGACAGATAACTCGGAACACGACGTCTATCATGTGCATATCTTCAATTCCATTGGTTGTTTGTCCACTCTATCTGCGGTCTCTTGTCTTCTATAGCTTGGTTGTCGGCGCCCCGCTGATGCGATCCGAGACGAACTCGCCGAACGAATCGATCGCAAACAGCGAAGTCTTGGAGAACACCGACCGCATCGGCTTGCCATCCAGTCGCGCACGCACGAACCACTGCTTCAGCTCTTCGTCTTCCAGCAGCTCCAGAGTGATCGCAGTCGAATAGTCTGGCCACCACGCGTCCTCATCGACGATTGATGCGCCGATGGTGCGAAGCACCGAGAGAACCGAGATGTCATGGCCGCTGTACACGACCAGCTTCTTCTGCTCCTTGTGGTCAGTCATGGTGCGTTGCATCTAACGAAAGCAGCAACAAATATCCACTTGAGCATAAGGATCTAGCAAGCAATGCGTAGATACATACCTCCTGCAGGACGTTGCGCATCATACGCCCAGCCACGAGGCTCAGGATCACTGGGTTGGTGTAGAACTTCTGGAAGCGGTAGCTCAGGTGCTGCACCGCCGTCTGGAAGTGCTCTTCTGTTCCCGGAATGAGCGGAATCTGATGCGCGTCGCGACAGACAAAGTAATCTGCTGCTGCGAGCCACATGAACGGTACGCCGTGGCTGAACATGGGCATCAGTCGGCACAAATCGGCCTGGCACGCAGCCAGTTCACACTCTCGTTCGACGAGCTCTTCATCCTCCTTCTCCACGCGAAGGCGCTGGACGGCAATCTCAGGATACGCAGCCGTAGCTACACACACCAGACAGAGAACAATGAGCAATATCAATCATAGAGGGCGGGCTTCAGAGCAAGGGCTTACTGTTGATCATGTCCCTGTCGGACGGCAGCACGTCGACTCGCGGTGCGAGATGCGAGAGCTCCGACGGCAGCAGCGTCGTCAGAAGCGCCTGAACACTCAACTGCGTCCGCTTGTACGAGTTGCTGAAGATCTGGATGTCCGAGCTCTTCATGCCCTCGAAGCCCAGCGGCTCGCAGATGCCTCGCTGCATCGAACAGTTCCAGTCAGCCGCCACACAGTCATCAGGCTCTGTCAGCTCAGCGCATTACCATCTCCTGGCCGCGGCCGAGCAGTTGCTGGATGCCCTTGTCCGTGAGGAACCCGAACGGCCGCGTCTGGTACGTCGTGTCCTGCCCGGCCTCGGCCGCTTTGCGCACAGAGAAGCGCTCGTTCAGCGCCGCCAGTTGCGCCGGCGCCGGCAGCATGGGGCTCCAGCGGTGCACCTCCTGCTGCTCCTGCTCCCCCGCGCCCCGGAAGACGTTGAACAGCGGCGTGCGGTCGCCATGGCGGTGGATGATCTGCACCTGGCGCAGCGTCAGCTTGCTCCTGCTCATGGCGCGCGGCGACTGTGACAATTGCGAACGAACGTCAACCCTTTATGGCGAATCAGAAGTCGAGTCGAGTCACCAAGAGATGAGTTCACATGAGACTCAGGGAGATAGAGGGACAGCTCTGCTTGGCTGTTGCTGCTGTCAACTGCATATTCATGGACCAAGGAAGCGAGCGGCCTGGACTGCATTTAGCATTGGCCCGCGCCGTTTCGAAACGACCTTGCATTCGGAGAAGATGTGTATCAGATATCACAATATACTATATTTCAAAGTTGTTTTTACTAATGATACTTCAACTGGTAACGTATAATAATAATGCATATATCAATTGATAGAGGTACAATAGGTGCCAAGTCGAAGTGAGTTCGGAAAGCGCAACTTGGCGGCCACCAGCAGCTGAACTGGCGATCGACATGACGTCGACGCTGTCCATGAAGGATGCGCAACGCTGCTTTGAGAAGGTACGATCCCTATATCAATCTCAATTGAGCCCCTTCCGGCTGCTCACTCTGTCTCGTCTCTTAGGAGCGACGCGCATTTCTCCGCGATCTCGAGAGTTTGCGGCAGCAGTTGGTGAAGAAAGACACCGCAGCCGCCAAGGCTTCTGCTCTCTCCAGCGCCCACGCGGTTCAGCTGAAGAAAGAGATCGCTTCTCTACAGGCAGCGCTGGCCTCCAGTGAGAAGCAGAGCGCCAAGTTCCAGCAGCAGTTCTCGCACACGAGCTCGCTTCTGGAGACGGCGCTGGACCAGCACCAGGAGGACCAGGAGAAGATCTCGCAGCTGCAGGAAACGCTGCGCACGATCGAGAAGAAGCACGAGGAAACTTTGGCGCTGGTCACGAAGGAAGCGGCCTGCAATGTGAACGTCTCGCACGAGGAGCGCAAGGCTCTGCGGGCTCGAGTGGATCAGCTGCGGTGCAAATTGGAGTCCGAGCGCAAGGAATGGCACAACACCAAGCGACCGCTGACTGAAGAGGTGGCGAAGAGCAAAGTCCGGCTGCAGATGCTGGAGAAAGAGCTGCAAGACGCTCGATACCGCGAGCAAGCTTCGTTCCAGCTCAAGGAGAAGGCCGTGAGCGAGTGCATGCAGGTCAAGCGCAAGGTCGCCGACCTGTCGACGGCGCTGCAGGAAGCGCTCAAGACCAAGAGCGAGAACAAGGCTGACCACGCGATGATGATCCGTAGCATGAAGGACAAGTGGCGTGAGGTGCTGCTTAGTCACCAGCATACAAAGGAGCAGATGCTGATGCTGCAGGAGGACTATCAGGGCCTCTATCGCACGCGTCAATGTGTGCTGGAGCAGAACGAGCGTATGTATCAGACTTTACGACAGATGAAAGCAAGACATGAGCAAGCCATGAAGGATAAAGACCAGCAGCACTGGGAACTGGAGAAGAAGCAGAAGAAAATGAGCGTGACCTGTAACCAATGCCTCAAGACACCAGAGCTGAGGCTGCAGGAAGAAGAAGTCAAGATGGAGGCCGTACGAGAGCAAACGCGGTTGAAGATAGAGAAAGAAATGGAGCTGGAGCGATGGGATCGATTTCAGCAGATCAACTCCAAGTACATGGAGATGTCACGGCAATTTCAGACTACTATAGGCGAGAAAGAACAGCTCCAGAAGCAGAACAAAGCGATGTGTGAAGAATATGAGGAACTGCAGGCCAAAGAGGAGAAGCTGGTATCGATGCTGAAGAAAGCAGAGCAAAAGGCTTTAGAGGCCGAAAAGCGGTGTGAGGAAGAAGCTCAAAGCGTGGAGACGTACAAGAAGAGCTCTCAGGATCTGATGGACAATTTGTCCAATCTTACGGCAGTGGTAAGTGTTCTTGCCTCATACTGAGCTGATCGATATGTTTCACTGACACTGCGGTAATGAAGACTTCGGATCAGAGTAAAAAGCTGCAAGAAATGGAAGCTAAACATCAAGATGATGTGAGTATTGATATTTACACTATATCACGGATGATGGCCATTAACTGTATTGGTTTTGCCTTCTCACGTTAGATTGATCGAATGGAATTGCGAATAAAGGATGTTGAAGCCGAAAGAGAGAAAGTGGAAGCTGACAAGGAGAAACTCGCTCGCGATAAAAGCGAGCTAGTTCAACGGTATCAAGACAGCATTGCGCAGTACGAGACGCTCAAGACGGCGAAAGCAAAACACTGGAATGAAATTGTCGCGGCTCAATTGAGTGCCAACTTGCTAATTGAGGTGCGATCACCTCGCAAAACACGGAATTGTGTCGCTCTTTTGAAATTTGATGAACCTGTGATTGATACTCTAGGAACAAGCTCATACGATTGACGATTTATTGAGCGCCAAAATCAACCACGTATACACATCTCCAGTGAAATCTGCGGTGATTTCGAATGGCGACTCGCATAATTCCCCTGTAAGATCATCATCAAGTGGAGGTTCCGAAGGTCCTTCCGAGGGATTCAGATCGAAACACGACTCGATTCTACAGCACGAATGCGAGCAATTGCGCAGCGAGTTAGACCAACTAAACGAACAGCATTACCGTGAAAAAGAAGCGTGGCAAAAAGAATACGAGCAGCAAACGAAAGAGCTGGTGATGGAGATCAAAGGTATCCAATTAGAGAAGGTGAAGCTCAAGAAACAGCTTGACGAGCAAGCTCTAACAATCCATGAGCTTACTCTGCAAGAAGACAGCTGCAGCTCTAACAGTGATGATGAGGAAGAAAATGGCGATGACGACAGCTACTTCAAACAATTCGATCGAGCACATGAACGAAGGGGAACAAAGTCTCCGGATCGGGGTTATGGCTCTATATCAGCGAATGAATTTGTACCGCAGTCCCGGAAAGGTCATCGCTCGCCTTACGCAACTAACTCCATAACATTCAAGGTGAGATATCCACCCATTAGGTGTCCCTCGCCCCATCTCACTTGGCTGGTGACTCACTGGTGTTTATATACTTTGGTAGAACGTATCATGCGATCTCTCTGCGATCGATTCAGGCAAAGAAGACGAGCCTAGACGAGGAGGCTCGTTCCCAACACGATAGGGAACGCATCACGCCAACATCAGTATGTATACGAAGTCGCCACTATTTATTTACTTCTAACGCTGTAAAATCAGCCTCGAATATGTAGAGTTGAATTCTCTACGCTCCAAATTGGTGACTCACGTGTCGTTGTCTGGAGTGGGATCGTCTCAAATAGGAGAACTCCACTTCGAAGATCGAGTCCCAGAGTTTGCCCGTGAGATACAAATGCCCATTCGCTGGGTTGTACGCGATGCCGTTCATCACCGCATTCTCCCGCATGTGCTTGTCTTGGATCGCGCGCACGTTCGGAACCATATTGACCATCCATCGTAGGTCGATCACTTCCAGCACGTGTCCATTGGCCGGGTTAATGCGCAGGATGTGGTTCTCGAACCAGACGTTGGCCAGGATCTCTCCGTTTACGAACTCGAGCTCGTTCACGTAGACCACAGGCTTGCTGTTCAGCGTGACATCGATCGTCCGCACGAGCTTGAATTCCTGCTGCGGATCGTAGAACTGGATCTTGTTGGATCCGTCGCTGACGATCAGAAGGAATCCGTCCGTGGTCATGCCCCAACCTTCGCCCGTCTTGGTCTCCAAGGGGTAGCTGCTCATCAGCTTCAACGTGGCTCTCGAGAGCACGAGCACCTGCTTGGCCTTGTACGTCAGCGCATACACGAACTCTCCGATACACGCGACGCCTTCGCCGAACACGGATTTATCAAACTTGTACTCGTTCAAGACCGGCGAGAAGAGCGGCGCATCATCTGCTGCCTCATCCAACAGCAATGGCGACTGGGGCTTGTACTCACGAATGACCGAGTGGTCTCTCAGTCCTGTGGACTCGATCAGCGATCCGTTGTGGAAGAGCAGGCCTTCTGTGAACGAGCTCGTGTTGTGCGGTAGAATCGTCACAATGCGCACTTGCGTCGACAGGGCGTCATCACGCCACGCGTGCACAGACACATTACCTAGCAGTGCCATCATCATCACCAGCAGCTGCGCCGAGACATGAAGCCGCAATCGCAAGGATGAATCTCCAGCCATGGGCTCCGCTATTAGCTGATGGCTCCACTTTCTGACTCGCTCGTCCTCCACTACTCGGTGGGTATTTTACAACGTGAACCTTTTCAACACATGGGCGTTTTAATCAATTACCCCCAACTATCTGATATGCATGGAGAAACACGCGCATGGGTGGGTTTGCCACGCGCACGGGTTGGCGGGTCGCTTGTCTTTGCGCCCGCCACTGGATACGCTTGTACCTCCGTCGTCACTCAGGAAACCTCCAAGCAGAGCTCAAGTCCTCTCAAGATCCATCAGAACTATGGCCGCCATCCGCAAGTACGTCATCGGCGGCAACTGGAAATGCGTACGTACCCTCCGTCTCTCTCTGCAGCTGGCTGGAGACTCATTGGGCGCTTGCATGGAGAGCAGAACGGCACCAAGCAGTCGGTGCGTGAGCTGGCCGATATCCTCAACAAGGTCGAGATCGACACGGAGCAGGTCGAGGTCATCGTGGCCCCGCCGGCGCTGCACCTGGACCTGGCCCAGCAGCTCATCCAGAAGAACATCAGCGTCTGCGCGCAGAACGTGAGCCTCACGGGCGCCGGTGCCTACACGGGCGAGATCTCGGCCGAGCAGCTTCTTGGTGCGTTTGCCATGGGGATTTGACGGGATATGGACAGTCGCACTGATGAATTTATTGGTGTGATGCAGACTTTGGCCTGAACTGGACCCTCACGGGCCACTCGGAGCGTCGCGCGTACTACGGCGAGACGGACGAGATCGTGGCCAACAAGACCAAGCGCGCTCTGGACCTGGGCCTGAACGTGATCTTCTGTATCGGCGAGACGCTCGAGCAGCGCGAGGCCGACCAGACGCTGGAGGTGCTCAAGCGCCAGACCCAGGCGCTCGCCGGCATCATCAGCGAGAAGGACTGGGACCGCGTCGTCATCGCGTACGAGCCCGTCTGGGCCATCGGCACCGGTGTCGTGGCCACGCCTGCTCAGGCCCAGGAAGCGCACAAGAACCTGCGCCACTGGATCTCGGGCAACGTGTCCTTCGACGTTGCGCAGACTGTGCGCATCATCTACGGCGGCTCCGTGAACGGCAAGAACTGCGCCGAGCTCATCGCGCTGCACGACGTCGACGGCTTCCTCGTGGGCGGCGCCTCGCTCAAGCCCGAGTTCGAGACCATCATCAAGAGCGCCATGTAAATGCCGAATGCGCAATCGACAAGGCGACTGGCTGGCTGGTGGCTGAACCAACAGCTTCAGTATGTTTGATTTGGAATACATTACGTTTTGTGATTAAAAGGTACCGGTGTCTTGCTTGGCTTGCATGTTACTTAGGCCTTCTGGAACATCAGGATGCCTTCCTTGTACAGCGCCTTGGCCAGCTCCACCTGGTCCTGCGGGTCCTCGTGCGGCATGTCGCCCACGCGGAAGAACTCCGGGTAGCTGGAGAAGATGAACTCGATGCTCTCGGCGTCGTCCAGTTCGAACTCGAGCGGCGAGATCGGGAGCTCGTGGTGCTGGCGCGAGTTCTCCTTGCAGTGGTACACGATGGCCTTGCCGTCCTCGATCACGAGGCGCGCCACGTCGTGGCGGATGAGCTTGAACTGCGTGTTGACGTTGATCTTGAGCAGAGGACTGTTCTCGTTCGTGCAGTTCTCCTCTTCGTCCTCGAGCGCGGGCGGCAGGCGGTCCACGAGGAAGTTCTTGGCCATCTGGTCGGCCGCGGCGTCGATCATGCTCATGCCTTCGCCCATGATCGTCTTGAGCGCCTTGCGGATCTGGTCGTTGAACTGCTGGCGGCGCTCGTCCTCGTCGTTGTCCGAGTGCATCACGCCCATGTACGACAGGTAGTCGCGGGGCAGCGAGCGACGCAGCGCGACGTTGCTGTTGATGGCTGCGCCCAGCGCCTCGGGCACCAGCACTTCGAGCAGGTTGCCGATCGTGTTCTGCTGGCCCGTGGACACCGTGACGTGGAGCGAGTGCATGTCCTTGCACGATTGCGCCTGGTGGATGAAGCCGCGCGGGAAGTAGAGCAGGTCGCCTTCCTCCAGATCGACCTCGAGAATGGGCTTGCCGATCTCGTCCGGGTTGTAATTGCCGCTGGGATAGCGAGGCAGCGTCTCTGTGTCCGACAGAGGCGCGTACACCTTCCAGTGCTTGGTGCCCTCGATCTGCAGCAGGAAGGCCTCGATGTCGTCGTAGTGCGGCGCAAAGCCCTGCGTGCCCTTGGGCGTCAGGTACGTGTTGGAGCCCGCCATGCAGCCCCACTCGCCCTCGAGGATCGACAGCATCTTCCAAATGGCGTCCGAGAACTTCTGCGGACAGAGCAGACGCACGGAGCAGCCGTCATCGAAGTGCTTCCACACCTGCTTGGCCGTGGCCGCGCCGTCCGGATTGAGCGTGAAGCGCGTCTTGTCCACGTACTTGGTCAGATCCAGGTCATGGCCGTACTCAAGCGTGTGCTCCTTCAGGATGCGGTCGATCTCGTCCTTGCTGAACCTAAATGCATAGCAATTAGCAAAGGCATGTATGCAATCCAACTGCCAAGCAACCAACCATCCGTCGTAGAACTTGGGCAGCTTGCGCTTGATCGCGAGCGGCCGCTTCTCCCAGTACTTGTCGTAGAACTCTTCCAGCGGCATCGGGTAGATCAGCCACTCGAAGAACAGCTTGGCCTGCATGGCGCTGTGCAGCTCCGTGTTGGCCGCCAGCTCATGCGCATCAATGACATCGTCCTCGGCAACGGCTGCTCATCCATGCAGTCCAGTCAGCACCAGAGCAATGCGAAGCGCACGCGTGGCTCGTACCTTTGTCCAGGATCATGGGCACATCCTCCTTGGGCGTGGTCTTGCGCTTCTTGGCCGCGGCCGGCGCTGCCGCCTGCGTCGTCGTGTGCTTGCCAGCCATTCGACCGAATCTGTTAATGACATGGCCACATCTTGTTTTTGTGACGTGCAAGTTTTTATCCATCCAATCTTTATAATACCGATATGTTCTGATCATACGGGTTATATTCGATCATTTTTGTCGCAATATACGAAAACATGAGAATTTTGAAGTGGAAATTTGTTTTTTGCCTGTTAAGGAATAATGGAAGAGGCAAGACACGATGAACCAAGGCATCGACACGAACTGCAGACGCGTGACGGATCTCACGCTACGCAGTGCTAATGGAATTGCTCACACGTCTTCACATGGCGTGTTGTTGAACTTGCCCGTTTCGCCAGCCGCCTCCATTGTCACAGTCTGCTCCACCGACTCGGAATCGACAGCACCGCGGCGTCTAACGACTCGCTTGACAGCGAACGCCATGACACCGACAATGGCAGCTACACCGACGATCGCAGCACCGGTGATCGACCACTTGAACGTGTCGTTCTTCATCATTTTGGCAAATGAATCGCTCGTTTCGTCGTTGCGAGCAGCAGCCTGGACAAACGCCACTCCAGCCGCCTGAGTCTCAACTGGCGTGGCGTCGGCCGAAGGAATGTCAGTGGCCGGAGCCGATGTCTCTGGGACCCAAGTGAAATCAGCCGCACTGACTGTAGTCGTGACCGCTGGGGTCTCAGTTTCAGGTGCCGGAGTCTCAACCACCGGAGCCCAGCTGAAGTCCGCTGCACTCACCACTGTGGCTGTGGTGGCAGGAGCTTCGGTGGGGTCAACAGGCGCGTCGGTGGCGGGCGCAGAGGTGTCCACTGGGGTAGTTGGAAGGTTGACTGGGGCATCGCTATCGCTGTTGAACCCATCGTCAACAGAGTCATCGAATGAACCGCTGTCACCCCAAGTCGAGTCGGTGCTATCGTCCACATCGTCAGCCGGTGCTGCGGTAGTGTCCGATGGAGCATCTGTTGGGGCGGACGTCTCAACATCATCAGCGGGTGCCTCCGTAGTATCCGAAGGAGATGAAGATGTCGTCGAGGACGTGGTGGAGCTAGCACTTGACTGGGTACTACTGGCAGCAACCGGGGCGTCAGTTGGAGCGTCCGTTGTATCAGAAGGAGCTGAAGATGTCGTCGAGGACGTGGTGGAGCTAGCACTCGCCTGAGAACCGCTGGAAGAAACTGGAGCATCCGTTGGTGCTTCGGTGTTGTCAGCTGGTACTTCTGTGGTGGCTAAAGATCCCGTGGAGGAAGTCCCAGAACTCGGGGTCGACTCAGACTTGCTGGCACTGGAATCACCTGAAGCTACAGCGGACGCATAGTTGGAGCATTCACCGTATGGTGCTGACTGAGGAGTTTCTTCTGCCTTGCAGTATCGGCAGTGGTCACTGTAACATCCAAGGCCACCACCCGAGCATCCAGTGTCCGTGATAGCGCGGATGCCAGCAGCCAAGTCGCCGTCTGAAATTCCACAGGGTGAAAGCGTGGCATCCACCGGATCTTGCGTGGCTGAAGATTCAGTACTGATAGCTGGGAACACAGTGGTCGGTTTGTCTGTGCCCACCGAATCGCAAGTGAAAAAGTGACTCGACTGGAAGGTATCGCGGAGCTTGCAGAAGCGACACAGATCGTTGATGCAGCCAAGACCGCCAGACGAGCAAGACTCATCAGTGGTGATCTTGATGCCCACGGCTGCATCACCACCTGACACAGTCAGCGAACAGGTATCATCGGCAGCCGCACCGGTTCCATGGAAAACCAGCGCGTTCAGCGCGCACAGCGCAGCGAACTTGACAAGCGATCGAGATCCGTCGGTGCGAGGGAAAACCATGATTGAAGGTTGGTGGAGGAACTAGACACAAGATGTGCTCTAGTCGGTAGAGTTGGGTAAAACGTGTAATGAGAGGATCCGATCTTGCCAGCTCGCGAGAGAGGTGAGTGGCTGATAGAGTAACACCCACAGTCGCATGAGCGTTAGAGAGTTGTTGTCCGTTGTTTCTGTGACAAAGTGCAAGTGGAGGTTACCAAATCGCTTCTTTCTGCGAACGCAACCTTTCAGTGGCAGACGACGCCTGACGCCGGTGTCAAACGACATAAAATTCGCCAATCGAAGGAGTGCAGCATCGCAAGTTGACTTTTCTGGCAGTTTTTAGCATGACGAGGGCGCAAAAAAAACGGGAAAAGCGTGGACATGTGCCCTGCCCGATTCGCTGGCCACAAAAAGAGAACAACGCGAGAAAAAAAGAAGAAAGCACTCTCATATATAGTTTGCAAGTCTGAGGCAATCGATTTGAAGCCAGTTTGAGCTTGTTTAATATTAGAACGACCCAAGCTCTATTCTCAAGAGCTGGAGTTATCCGTTATCAGCTTAGTTGGCACCGACTTGGGTCTGCATGTTCTCTGTCAATAATATGCACACAACAAGACCTCTCATCACCATAGCTTTTGTGATAATGAACGATGCCAAAGGGATTATGTTGCTAATGTTCGCGAAAAAAATGAAAATATATTCGTGATTGCAAGTCTAAGCTTCCCCAAAAGAAAACTAGTGACTTAGCCCGACATGAGCAAGGTGATTGACAAGCCTGAAGATCTACACGCAGAAGTTACCGGGTAATTCCAAATCTTCAACACTCTTCAGAGTAGTATTGCTGATTTCCGCATCTTCAACGACATTGGCAACAACAGTTTGATTCGACCGACGTCCCTTTCTGCGCTTGATAGTATAGGCTGCAATAGCAACAATGCCACTGACACCAACAATCACACCAACAACGGTTGGCCACTTAGACGAGTCATTTCCAATTCCACCACCATTTTCATCGTTCGAACGAATTGAAGAGTGCGCAAACTCCGCAAACTCTGGCTGGCTCTCCGTTGCGCTTTTTCCCGCATTTCCAATGTAATCGAAACCAGAATCAGAGATATCAGAAAATGAGGGCTCTTCAGAATCAAAAGAACCGGACATACTCAAATCATCAGCACCAGAAATGCTTTCATCAGACCAGGTCACTGGTGCCGGTGTCTCGTCCGCCGGTGCCACAGTGTCGTCCACTTCGGTCGCTGGAGCAGGAGTCTCGCCGTCGACGACAGCAGCTGGAGCAAGCGTCTCGCCATACACTGGAGCCAACGTCACGTCAGCCGGTTCGGACGTGG
>JAADXR010000083.1:0-83266 GCA_023337935.1 Elongisporangium anandrum | reverse complement strand
AGACTTCATTGGGCTGCAAAGCCAGCGTCAAGTCCGTGCCAAGGGCAACGCTATCACCAGTCTTCTCACGTGCAAATTGGATGCGGACAGCCACAACTACGTGCTGTTCGCGGTCGAGTCGTCTACTCAGGCTGACCGCAACAGGTGCTGCTGCATCCGAGCGTGGATCAATGGAGATCTCAAGCAGGACGCGCTTGCAGATGCAGAGACGCTGAAGCTGTCGCTAATGCTGAGTGACCAAGAGATCACAGCTCTCGCTCCTGGGCCAAGCAACCTTCTGTTTCTCGGCACGAGCTCAGGCTCAATCATTGCACTCAAATGGAAAGTCATCGTGAGCACCAACGCCAGCACCAACAGCGCGTCACGCATGGTCACGCTATCAGCCGTGGTCAGTTTGCGCGCAGACATGCACTTGGCTCCGGTCGTGGGGCTTCACTTCAGTAACATAGGGCGCTGTTTGATCTCGAACGCCAGCAACGGGACCATGTTGGCCTACACGATTCGCTCCGGTGCTGACCAGGAGATTTCCGTTGCCTCTGATACCAGCGTAGCAGCATTGCTCGCGCGAGAACGAGATGCTCTTGCAAACGCTGCAGTGTCAGTAACAGGCAACAACAGCTTGGTCTCCAGTATCGCTCAATGCGGAGAAGTTGCGCTCTACGATCGCAATGCCATCGAACTGCGCAAGCTGAGGATGATGGATCTGGAAAACGAACTCCAACAGCTCAGGCTGGAGAATGAACTGCTGAATCGGCAAAACAGTGAGCAGCGTCAGCAGTTCCAGCTCACGATGCAACAGGAGATCGCATCGTTCGCTGAGCGCTCTGAGGAACAGCAACAAACGCTTCTAGTCGATCGAGAAACTCGGTTCCGCAGTGAACTGCAGGAGCGTGAATCAAGTCTTCGCACGCTTTCAAGCAATGCGCGTCTCGCTCAGGATCAGTATTTACACAGCGTCGATCGACTGCAGCGAGAGAACACGACGCTGCGCGAGCAGTTGGAAGATGCAAAGGTCCAGATCGAAGACCTCACGCTCTCGAAAGATGAGACGATCACAGAGACTCAGACTCGCTGGCAGCAGCAGCTGAAAGCCAAGGCCACCGAGTTTGAAACGCTCCAGATGAAGCTCCAGGACGAACTCACGCTGACCAAGCGGCAGCTGAAGGAAGTGCTCCGTCAGCAGGACCAGGACCTCGTGACGCAGATGGGCATGCTGCACAGCGCTCTCGAGAGCGAAAAGGCTCGTGCTGCGGAGCAAGTGAACCAAATGAATGGTAAAATGGCTGCTCTGCGCCAAGAAGTGAAAATGCTGCTGAGCGCGCTAGTGCAGAAGGACCATGAACTCGTGACCCGGCGAGAAGAAGACGAGATCAAGAGCGAACAGATGCAGCTGCTGCATGCCCAGCTTCAGGATGAAGCGCGATCGCTCGAGCGCATGCGCAAAGAGAAACAGGACGCTATGGCGTCGCTCTTAGTGCAGAAGCACGTGAATGAGAACCTCACGAGACTCAACAACGTCCATCGCTCGCAGATCGAGATGCTGCAGAAGCATTTGATCCCGAAAGACCGAGAGCTCGACCAGATGCAACAGTACTTGGGCCATCTGCATGACGCCAACCAGGATATCGTGATCCAGGCCAACTGCAGCGACCGACTGCGCGCTGAAGCAGCAGCCAAGGCCAAGAAGATCGAGAACGACGTTCAGGCGACACAGCGACAGCTTGAGAAGATCCGCCACTCCATCGTCGTCGTGCACGAGGAGCTCAGTGAACTGGTGAAGAAGAGTGCGGTGCACGAGAAGACCGTCCTCGTAGGCGAGATCGTTCGTATCCACAAGCGTCTTTCTCGGCAGCTGGACGTTCTGCAGGCTCGCAATGAGAGTGCGGATGAGATTAGTGCCGAGCTCCACCGGCAGAACAGCTTCCTGCTCAAGAACAAGCAGTACATGCGCCGGCAGATCGAGAGCGCCAACCACGAAAAGCACAAACTCGTCTCTGCGCTGTCGTATCAGAACGCCACGCTCGTCGCAGAGCTCAACACGCTGAAAAAGCAGAACAAGGAGCTCGAACGAAGCATGAAGAGGCTGGAGGAAGAGCGTCAACACAGCAGCATGAAGCGTGGCATTGCGACTTCTCGACTGGGCGCTTCAACATCGTCTCCCAGCATTGGCACCGACGGCAGAAGGATCTTCATGGAGGAAGTACCGGAGACTACAATTGCAGAGGCTGCGAATAATCCTGAGCCAAAGACACAGCGTGGTCCTCCTCCGCGAGCTAAAATGGCTCGACCGCAATCCGCAGCTGCGTGTCCTACGAGAAGGTCAATACGATAGCTCTCAATATCAAGATCTGTGTTTGGAACAATCATATTATATCTCCTTCTGCCCGATAGTCAGCTGCTTTGGCTGCTGTGCTAGCCCACGCACACGCTCTGGTACGTGGGGATGAGGTACTTGATATTGATGAACGCGTCGTCGCCGCCGTGAGTCTCCATGAGCTCGAGCGTCTGCTGGATCAAGTCGCCCATGTTGAGCAGCTTGCGCTGGCCGTAGTCGATAGCGTCACCAATATTGTCTGCATTAGAGACAAGAAGAGGAGTGAGCCATTGGCTGCAAGAGGGAAACGCACGTGAGCGAGCTGCGCACCGTTTTTCCGGATGAAGATGTTGAGCACGGGCAGGATCTGTCGGTAGTACGGCACGAGCGCCTGGCCAATCAGTCCAGGCCCGTTGCCAGGCTGCGCGGCGGACTCGCACGTGACCATGAGCTGAAGGATGTGCAGCGTCTTGACGATAATACCGGAGTTCCGAGTGTTAAGCGCGTCTGAGAAAGAGGAATGGGTGAGCAGAAGCGGCAATCAAGCGACAGGAGAAGGACTCACTCTTGATCGGGATGATCAGCTGCGGGATCACAGGCAGCGCCTTGGAGCTGGCGTTGATCAGCATGTCCTTGGTGCCCTGCTCCGACAGGAACGCGTACGGCTCCTCGACCTCCCGCAGGCCGTCGAAGAAGATCGGCAGGTAGTGATGGAAGTCCAGCTATACAACGAGCAGCTTCGTTATCAAGGGATCTACGTGCCATGGCAACGAGGCACAAACCTTTGTGATGTCGACCTTCCAGGCCACCATGTTGCGCACGCCGCCGTGGTCAATCTGGATGGGCAGATCGCCTCGCTCATAGAAGCTGCAGCCACCGGAGAAGGATTAGACCGTGAATACTGAGCCTCAGTAGCTGTTAGGCTTCACGAACCGTCGAAACGAAGTGTCTGGGGGATTGGGACGCTCTCGAAAGGCGATAGGCTGGTGCTTGGGGCGTGGGGACGTGCTTTCCGTCTTTGAACCAGCGACAGATCAGCAAATGAATCCTAATCCAACGGAAGGAATAGCGTTCTTACCGTCGCGACCTTCTCTAGCTCGGCCGTGCCACCGGTGCCCTGGCCCTTGCGCAGGAACTTGTCGGTCGTGTGCGGCTTGGTGGGCTTGGAGATCGAGAATGCACCGACATGGAGCGACTCGTCGTGCTTCTCATTGGCTGTGCGTCTCTGCAGAAGGCCATCAGCATATACAGCGGACCTCTCTTGCGAGGGAGAGCTCACCTTGTTGTGGACGACCGTCGTGTCGAAGCAGCTGCCGGTCTCGGGCAGCGCCATGTTGCGCGGCACAATGCGCGTGCTCACATTCGGAATACGCGCAGACGACGACATGGCCCCTTCTCTATGCAGGACTGAGAAGGCGGAACGACTTGCCCTCTTCGCCTGCCCGGCCGTCTCGTTTCTCAAAATGACCAGTGCATGACCCAACGACACCGCACCAGAGACCAGCGCCAGAGCTAAATAAAGCGCATGCCGCGTGTGTATAATTGGCTCTCAGCTTTCTCTCGGGTCTGATGCTCTGAGTCGACCAGGAAGCTCAGAAGCCAAGCCTTGGCAGTGTCCTGAGGAAGCAGGAGCTATTTTTGATCCACACACGTCACATATTTATGTTTTATACATCACAAATGGAACACACGTCACAGATTTGGCGTACACCACACCAGATGCCAATGTAGGTCGCGCGAAGGTCGCACGAGCAAGTGCATCTGCATCCCGAGCGTGAAGATGACGGCGCTCTACGCCACGATCTCGCCGCACTTCACGCAGGATCTGCGCACGCCAGGCAAGCCACACGCGCTATATCTGCAGCGCACTGTGTCCTCACTACTGCTGTGTCCGTTATCACGGTTTCTGTGCGCTCTGTTCCGCCGTCTGCAGGTCTCAAAGTCGGCTACCAGGACGACGGCGGCGTGTGGCCGTTCCTGGCGCCGTCGCTCATCGCCCGGCTGCCGCTGCGCGCGATCGAGTGGCGCAACCTCGTGGGCGTGACCAAGTGCATCGACTCGCTGCAGCTCAACTTCGTGAGCGAGACCGACGGCGACGCCAACGCCGAAGAGGAGGACGATGCCATGCCGCTCGTGGGGCTCTACATCGTCAACTGCGAGGACAGCGACCGGTACCGGTCCGTGGTCAAGCCCAAGCTCACGCGCTGGGTGGACCGCATGATCGCCAGCCGCCGCGAGTGGATGGTTCTCTACGTGCCGCTGGGCACACGCGCTCGCGCTGGCGGTGGGCGCAACTCGGTGAACCCGATCTACAAGAAGATCTTCGACAAGATCAAGTCGGATCTCAGCGGCAAGAAGTCAGTGATGTCGGCCAGCTCTGCGGCGGCCTCGGCGTCTGCGGCCAGCGCTGCGACTCTGGGAAATAGCTCTGTGGGCGAGCGAGTGTGGAAGATCGAGGCGCTCGAGGGCATGAGCGTCGTGGGCCAGCAGCAGCTGCACCAGTCGCAGTCGCAGTGGTCGGAGCTGCTGCTGGCCTTGCGCTACTGCATCATGGACGCGTTCCAGATGAGGTGCTTCCAGTACGAAGAGGAAGTGCGCGTGCTGGATGCAAAGGTAATGAATGGCCGGGCGTGTCTACCATTGGATCATTGGCTTATCACTTGATGCTGTGCGAAGCGAGCGCGGTCGGGATGGGATTTCGGCGCATTCTGCTTCGCGAAGGAGCGACTGGCGCTCATGTATCAGCAGACGTATCTACTGGATGACGCTCTTCGCCATGTAAGCATGCGTGTGTCCATGGTTGCCTTCCTAAATTCTCACGTTGGCATTCATCCGTGGAGCAGCTGGATGAACTGGAAGCCATGCTCGCCAACCTCAGCGACTCAGCTCCAAGCAGTTCGTCTAGCGATCCGAAGCGACTGTCACTGCAACGCGACGACGTCATTTTCACACTCTCGCCGGTATGAATCTCGTCATGGTAGACCCCTTCATCAATGCTTCGGCTCTTACGTCTGTCTCTAGTTGGCTCTAGATCTCAAACATATGCAGCGCAGGATCATAGCGAACGACGCGTCCTCCGAGCTCGTCCGTCTGTACTGCTTCTGCCGCCAAGTGCGGACGCTGTACCTGATGGGCGACTTCCCGCAGCTCATCGAGCGCGCGATCACGTTCATCGAGTCGTTCTTCCGGTCGCTACAGCGATCGCAGCAGGCTTTGCAGGCAATCGACTGGTTCCAGCCGTACCAGTGGGCGGTGGGCGCCTGTCTCGAGATCGCTTACGCCTGCGAACTGTCCTGGAATGGCCAGGACTACCAGAGCGCGGTCTCTGGTGCAGCTCACGTGATCACGCCGGAGCTCATGTCTCGACATTTGGGCGAGATCCTGTACCTGGCAAGACGAGTGCTTCGGTCGTTTATGAAGGCGTATTGTGCGATCGGAAGCCCGCGCTTGAATCAGCTGCAGCATTCCCCCGTCGCTGCTGCATCGACTGCTGTTGAATACGCTAACGAATGCCCCTGGTACGAGTCGCTGGGCCATATCCTTGCCTCGGCACGCGCGTCGGCCGACCACGTGGACCGCTGCGTGTGGGAGATGTCCCATTTGGCGTCACTCCATTTCTCTCGTGCTGGACGACATCGGTTTGCGGTCTTTCTCGGTGGGGAGTGCGCTCGCTATCATGCGCGACACCACGAGTACGAGAGCGCGTCACGACTGCAGCGATCGCACGCGCGTCAGTGTGAGGAGGACAAGTGGTATCCGCTTATGGCCGACTGCGTACGACGCATTTGCGATGCAGAGCTGCGACTGGGTCGCGCAGCGCAGGCCGTGGCCGCGTGCTTCAGCATGCTGGACAGCGCCCAAGAGGCCAAAGCTGAAGTCGGACGCGCATTTCTGGCCGAACTGATGGACTCAATCGTGCAGGGCGTTCATGCTCAGGGCCCGCGCAGAGAGGAAACAACGCCGTGCACGACCAAGACGAACATGGGCGAGCTGATCCAGCCCACAGTGTGCGTTGAGACCATGCAGACGTCTCAGGCGAACGATCTGGACCACGGCGAGATCCGCGTGACGCTGACTGTGGGCAACCGCTTTCCTGCGGGCATCCACATGGACAAGCTCCGGGTCCGGTTCGCTAGGCTCCGAGAGCGAGAGGAAGGTGCTTCGCCTCAGTCTGAAGTCCACAGGAACAGTGATTCTGGTGCTTTGGATGGATACGTGTCATCTGATTCGGCTCAAGCCTTGCCTCGACTGCACAGTCTCGTGTTGGATGATGGGACTGCTACTGGAGACGCAGTCCAGGGGGGCGTGGCTCAGCTGACGACATCCCCAGCCGAGTCTTCCGTTCAGGATGACGAAATGAGCGAGATCTCGATCGATGATCAGCCCGAGAAGCTCACTCTCGCCTTGCCAGTGACTGTGGCTGGTGCCTCCGTCAGTGACGTCTCGGGACGGGAGCGGGACGAGTTCGTCCTGGAGGAGACTAACGTGTACCTGTACGAGAAAGCGAGTACAAACCTCGTGTTCCTACACCGAGATGTGGACGTGGGCTCGTACGTCTGCACGGGCGTCGAATGCGTTTTGGCAGGTAGTGCGTTCCCGTTGCTCAGTGGCCCCGCGTTGACGAAGATCGAGTTTGTGGTTCCACGACGAGAGAGCACCGTTCAGCTGTCCATCGCAGGACCGCCACTGCTCATGCCGCGGGACGATTACGAGCAGTGCGTTCACGTTTGCATCGCCTCGCACAAGGACACGGTAGCGGATGGAACATTGGAGATGTCGGTGGCAAGGAATGAGGACGACCAGAGCGATAACGGCGTGACTGGCCTTGCGCAGTTGACCAAAGCGACGGTTCTGGACAGCGACGTAGTCTCAGAGGCGTTTCCAGTGGAGATCAAGGACGACGAGACGCTGCTGATGCGCATTCCGAAGCTCGCGCCAACCCAAGTGCTGCGTGTGGCGCTCTGGTTTGTGGTCCACGAGCCGCAAGACGAACCCAGTGAAGAGGAGACCACATCTGAAGTCACGCTCGTGACTGCGTTTCGGTACCAACACGTGACTGCGAGCGACTGGAACGTGGGCGTGCGTCGTGCTGAGCTCAGTGTGGCTGTAGCAGCGCCCATGACAGCTCAAATCCGGCTGAAGCGCATCGGAGGAGACGCAGAGGACCGTGCCCTGGCAGCGATCACGCTCTTGTGCAATGGGGATGTTGGTGTGGTGCTGAGAGATTATGCTGTGGATACGACATCAGCGGAAGGCGTGCGTCTGCTCCAGGATCCGAATGGCCACGTTCGCAACCAGCGGATACGACCACGCGAGAAGATGCATCTGGCGTTCACGCTCAGCTGCGTAGACCAGGCGAAGGCCACTGAACTACCGTTGCGCGTGACGCTCGAGTATGACTCGGACACAACCGGTGGCTCTGCGTGGCTGACTGAGCTGGTCCTGCGGATCCCGTTGCAGTCTTTGCTTGGTCCACGCTTCTGCATTGACGTGCAGCCAGTGAACAATCAGAAGACGGCGATGACAGGCGAGTACGTGACCTTCCGCGTCCGAGTGCGTGAGTTTGGCTGCCAGCAGAGACCAGAGGCAAAAGAGGAAGATGGCCGCGTGCTGCTGTGTCTGGACGATGCCAGCGAGAGCGACTGGATCCTCGTGGGCAAGCAGAAGGAGCTCTTCGCGTTCCAGCAGGACGACCTCTCCGTCTCATCTCCAGCCACCAGCCGCAGCTTCAGCACGCACAAGCAGGTGCTGTCCACTCGTGTCGGTCGACTGCGCTTCCCTCGCTTCACGCTGCGCAGTCTCAAGGGCCAGCCCACGCCGCCCGAACGGCTCACGTGTCCTCAAAGTGCATGTCAACTTCTGATAACGTAACCCATTCCCGTTCCCCGTAATCCCCTCCTCGTTACCCCGTAACCCCCCATCTACCTCAACAAAGGTCGCGTTTCTTTTCGTGGTTTTGGTGGTGAGGTTCGTAACCTGGTTTCTAACGCGTTTCTATTTCTATGCCGGTTGTTAGAAACGCGCGACCCCCTGACCTCCTAAACGAAGGGCGGGCGTCAGTTCAGAAAAATCGCCCCCGAGAAGCTCCGATCATCAGCATGAGCCTCATCACGCGCGCCCTCGCCCCCGCGCGCCGCTCGGCCGCCCGCTCCTTCGCCTCGGGCATCCCCAGCATCGACAAGCACGCCGTGGGCCGCCAGCTCGAGGAGCTGGAAGCCGAGGAGATCGGCTTCGACCGCTTCAACCGCGACGCGCTCGAGTCGACCGAGGCTCAGGGCAACTCCAAGGACGACCCGATCCTCGTGCCGTCGTTCGCCAGCAAGCGCGCCGTCGGCATCTCGCACAACGACTCGTCCTACCTGTACTATTTCAACCTCGAGAAGGGCAAGGTGCACTACCTGCCGGCCATCGAGAAGTACTTCCTGCTGTACAACCCGGAGGAGCTCGCGCAGCTGGTCAAGGAGGTCGAGAGCAAGCAGGAATAAACGCTCAACGCAGGATTGATCCCTTCGGGATCGGACTCTGGTGTGTTTCCCCCCGTCGTTTTGATTATGGCGGATGCCCTTTAAATCTCTAAAAAGCCCAAACATGTTCGTACATGCAGCGTGTGTTTGCTTCTCATTGTGGGAGGCTCTATGGCCACGCGCCTTGCGCCAATGGATGTGCGTTACGTGTGTGTCATGAGGTGACGACTAGAGAGACTGAGCCTTCTGCCTCTCTTTGAGTTCTCCATCTCTTGAGAAGAGATGGGAACGCGGTCTTCGCTCCTGTCTGCGCCATGCTGCACCGTCGGAACGACGAGGACCAGGCGAACAGGAACGGGGGCTCTATTATAGATCTACAACTACGGTCTCATCAAAACTGGGCCTTGGACAAAGCGTCTTGGGATCCGGAGGTCGTGCATGGCTACACGACCTCCCTTGCTCCGCTCTCCCAATGGCTGCAAAAAGGCATCAAAAAGGTGGCAAGAGGCGATCGCCTTCTCTGCAGAATGGCTGGCTGCTTAGGCCGGTACCACGTGGTTGTCGGTCGAGGTCTCCTGCGGCTGCTCGTCCAGCGGAGCGAGCTTGGCCACGTCCGACTCGATGGGGCTGGTGCTGGCGCTGCTGGTGGAGCTGCCGCTGTTGCTGGTGCCGGCGAACACCGGTGACACCGGGCCATTCGACGGCTCCGGTGCCGGCTCAATGTACGGGCTGTTGAGCAGCATGGCCATGGTCTCATGGCGGGGCTTCTGCACCGGCACCACGGTCTCCTTCACGCACTCCGACGACCAAGCCTTGGTACCATTGGCCTCTTGCAGCTGCTGGTGCTGCTGGTGTTCGTCCTGGTACTCCTGCGGCTCCAGCTCGTGCTTGACATCACCGGAGCTCTCGTGCTCATGGAGCTGGTGCTGGTCGTGCTGGTGCGCGGGGTCCTTGAGCAGACCATCCGTGTCGAACGGGAAACGCCCAGCGAATTTCAATAAATACTTTTGGGCGTGCGTGCGCGTCTGCACAGCGCTGCGGGTCATCACGACCTGCGCCACGCTGCGCCAGTCCTTGCCGTAGAGACGAATGCCTTCCAGGAAGGCCGCGTGCTCCTCACTGGTCCAGCGCCCGCCCTTGGCGTGGTGGTTGCTCTGGTGGTGCGTGTTGTTATGGTGGCTCGCCCCATTGGACACCGGGCCACTGGACACCGACGTGGTGTTCTCGGCCATCCGGTGCTGGTAGCTCTCCATCTTGACACCGAGCGTGGGCATCTGCTGGGCCATGGCGCCCATGGCGTACGTGCCGCTGGACGACGAGGCCGTCGAGGGCGAGTACTTGACCGTGGGCGAGACGTGGTGGTGCGGACGTGAGCTGCCCATGTCGCGCGTGGGCGTCTTGGGGCGACTCATCTGGTGCTGGTGCTGGTGCTGCGGGTGGTGGTTGTCCTTGTTGGGGTCGGCGATGACCGACTCGCGCTTGAGCTTCAGGTTCAGGATCTGGTCGCGGTACTTGTCCCGCTCGCTGCCGTGGGCGCTGAGCATGGCGGCCTCCATGGACGCGATGCTCTTGGACAGTGACCGGATCTGGCGGTGCGGCCAGCGCTTGATGCCGTTGCGGCGGCAGATCTTCTTCATGAGCGTGATGCAGATGCCAAAGTCCTTGGCCACGTCGATGATCGGGCGGTCGAAGTGGGCGCGCAGCTCGTCGATCGAGATGTGCTTGGTCACGAGGCTCTTGACGCGGTTGCTCTCGTTGCGGAAGCGGTGGCTGAAGCCGTGGTCGTCCATGAAGTCCAGCTTGCTGCCCATGGGGCCGTCAAAGTTGATCTGCTGCACGCGCTTGAGCTTGTTGGGCGGCGTGGTGTTTCCTCCGTGGGGGTCCTGGCCGCTGGCGTGCTGATACTGGTAGTGGCTACCGTTCATCATGTCGTCGTCGTCGTCATCTTCGTCGTGGGAAAAGTCTTCGCCGTCCGACTCGCCGGACGAGACGGCCGCATGGCCAGCGCTGGGGCCATTGCCAAAGGCGAACTGGCCCTTGCTCAGACTCGTGAGGATCATGGCCGTCTCCTCCGTGTTCATGCGGAACGGATTGGTCGCCGTGTCACATGACGACGACGTCTCACCCAATCGGGTCGGGCCGGCCAGTGAAAGGGCCGCGGCCGAGGGCAGGTTCCCGCCCGTGGACACCACGAGCCCCTCGGGGAAGCGCTGGCCCTGGCTCTGGCTCCGGCCCAGGCTCGGGCCGCGCGGACGGAAGGCGCCCGAGCCCTCTGCGTCGCACGCCATGCCCATGTCGCTCTTGTTCTCCGCGCTTCTCTTGGTCCCCCTCGCTCGCGTCTGTGGCCTTTGACAACGCGGCCAGTGGATCAAAGGGTGGGCCCACCCGACCCACGAGACCCGCCGACCCGGGCCTGGTCGGGTCCGTCCACTTCAGGACACTCATCCGACAAGCTGATTTGATGGGGATGGGGTCCTGGTGTGAAGAAACCAGACCCAGAAGGACATGTGGCGCAGGATGTGGAGCGTTCTAGATCGACGACTGGGAGGATTTCAGCCAATCATGACAAAGGAGAGGACTCAAACTGCAACATGAAGTGAGTGGAAGAGAAACACACCTGCTGGTGAGCTGCTGAAGGACGTGCTACATATCGACACTGACGTACTGTATGACGAGTGTATGTGCATACAGCTGGCACCGCCAGCCAGTGGACTAAACAGGGCTCGTCGCACGCGCGACTCAGACTCAGACTCTGAATTGACAAAGAAGGGGTAGGGGCTGAGAACGCCCCACGCAAGATCCAAGAGCTCATCTCATTCGCCATGCTGCGCTGCAGAGCTCCCGCCGCCGGTCTCGCGCTTCTCCTGACGCTGTTGCTACTGGGCGTGGCCACTGCGTGGGACCAACAGCCGGACGGCTACGAGATCATCGACGGCCCCAGAGCGCACGAGAGCGTGAGCCAATGGCGAGACGACTGGACCCGCTGGCGCGACATGGAGCTGCGCGCCAACAGATATGACGCCGCGGACGGCTGCTCGGTGTACAATCTGCCGCAGACCCAGTGGACGCAGAGCAACTTCGTGCAGGCCATGCTCATGCTGCACGACCGAGCGATCTTCGATCGGGTCAACAACGTGTTCACAGTGGACGCCTACATCGCGAGCATGCAAGCCCGCGTGGGTCGACTCGACAGCGTCTTGCTCTGGCCCGCGTATCCCAACATCGGCATCGACAATCGCAACCAATGGGACTTCCTGCGCACGCTTCCTGGTGGTTTAACTGGGCTCAAGCGCCTCGTGCAGCAGTTCCAAGCACATGGCATTCGAGTTCTGCTGCCCTACAATCCATGGGACACGGCCACGCGGGATGAGCCTGGCTTCGAGGGCATTGTACGCACATACACGGCCGATATCGCAACGCTGGATGCCATGCTAGCGCAGACCGGAGCTGACGGATTCAACGGAGACACGATGTTCGGTGTGCCCAAGTCGTTCTTCAACTGCAGCGCGCCGACCGTCGCGACTCCCGAAGGCGGCGTTCCGACTGCGTTCCTGAGCCACAATCCCATCAGCTGGGGCTACTTCTTCGGCGCGCAGACGTTCCCGCCCGTGGCTCGAGCCAAATTCCTAGAGCCGAGACACATGGTGCAGCTGTGCGCGCGCTGGTCGCTGGACAAAATGCTGGAACTGCAGACCTCGTTCTTCAACGGCGCCGGATACGTCGTCTGGGAGAATGTATGGGGCATTTGGAACGCGCTCACCGACCGTGAGAGCGAGATGGCCAAGCGCATGTTTACGATCCTCCGCGAGTTTTCGTTTGTGACCACGAGCGCTCAATGGACTCCGTATACACCGCTGCTGCCCCGCCGCAATGATGGAACCGAGAGCGTCTTTGCCAGTGCGTTTCCTGCGTCGGAGCAGGGCTGCTGGCTTTACACGCTGATCAACACAGCGAACCAACCCACGAGCCGCTGGATTGAGCTGGCCAAGACTCTCAAGGTCACAAACGCAACGCAAGCATTTAATTTGTACACCGGACTGCCTCTTTCAATTGAACGTCAAGAGAGATTGCCTGCTAGAGTCAAGATGTCACTGGAGCCACGTGGCTTTAGTGCCGTTCTCATCACAGAGTCAGACGATGTTATCAAGAAACTACAGCTGGATGAGTTCCTCAAGCAAATGCAGACGCTGACGATCAAGCCTCTGGCTTCCTACTCAACTACACGACGAATTCTTCAGCAGAGAATCGCCCGCGCTCAACAGACCGAAGACGAATCTGAGTCAACCAACGATAGTCAGGACATGCGACGGATCAGAGGCACTTCTGGCTGGTGGTTCAACGTCACGGGCGTGCAGATCGAGCCTGTTTTCGCGTGGACTCCCAATTGGGCCAGCTATGGACTGGGCGTGCAGTTCCCCTGGGAATCGCGTCCCTGGAACAACCACTCGGTGCGGCTCCACGTGCCCGACTTCGCCATGGACACGTTCCCAGTGACCAATGCGCGGTACGCAGCGTTTTTAAACGCCAGCAGCTATCGTCCAAAGACGCTCGAGCGGTTCCTGGATCACTGGCTCAACAGACAAGACCGGAAGGAGGACGAGTACACGCCATTGCAGCGATGGGTCGTGCCAGAGGAGCTGCGCCAGAGCCCCGTGGTGCACGTGAGTCGCGAGGATGCCGAGGCCTATTGCGCCTTCTACGGCAAGCGGCTGCCTCATGACTGGGAGTGGCAGTATGTCGTGTCCAATGGCGAAGAGTACGATCTCTTCCCGTGGGGCTCTGATTGGGATGCCAGTCGCCTGCCGCGCGTCTCGAGAGCCAAGCAACCGCCGTCTCTGGAGCCCGTGGGATCGCACGCGCAGTCGAAGTCGCGGATGTTCGAGGTGGAAGACCTTGTGGGCTACGTCTGGCATATGACCGACCAGTTTTGCGACGACCACACGTGTGGTCTGCTCCTCCGCGGCGGCAGTTGCTACCAGCCGATCGCGTCCAGCGGGAGCGACCCGAACTGGTACTTCCCACAGGCGCTGCAGTCCACGCAGCACAACCGACTGCTGATGCTGAGCCAGAGTGCCGACCGCTCCGCCTTCGTGGGCTTCCGTTGCGCTCGAAGCTTGAGACCCAGAGAGTAGGAAGGCTGTTACCCATCAAAGCCGATCTTTGGGATGGGTTTCTCACACGTCACAGATTCCTTTTACCCAATAAAGTGGCTACAGAATATGGAATTTTGGGTCTTTGGGTGCACTGAAAAATCATCCCAAATGGGTGTAACAGAGTGATGGTCAGCAAAGACACGAATGATGGTGAGCTAGCTTACGCCACTGCTCACGGCATAAGCTGACTCGCCATGCGCTCGTCAATTGCAACGGCCCCCGATAGCGAGCGGCCCTCGGACGCTGGCATTAGACGCCAAAGAGCAACAGGCAAGCGGGGAGCTGTGTCTCCTGATGCTGAGATTGCGTCGCCGCCCATGAGTCTCGCGCCATCGCAGCCCAAGTGGTCGCCGAGTGGAGATCGACCTGGGCTACGAGCGCGTCCAGTGCTTCTCAAGCCATCTGATCCCGTGGAACCAACGGCAGAGCGAGCTATCGCCACTCGCAAGCCTCGGAAGAGGACCGCCCAAATGCACAAAGTCAGTTCATTGATCTGTGACGTGAGTGGATGAGTGACTGACTGGCTTCTGTATTGCGTAGATGGCCGTGCAGGCGCTGGAAGAGGAGGCCAAGATGCTGGGCGGAGAGCTCTCGCAGCTCAAGAAGAAGCGCGCAATCGCTGTGCAGCAAGCTAAAGTGGATCCGAACGCCGTACTGCGCGAGGCCGTGCTGGCTCAAAGCCAGGAACTCTGGAGTGCTCACTCGCTGTTCTCCGACTGGATGGTACGCTGTTATCCTATACAATGAATGCTGCCGTCCTTCTGATCCTCTCTCGCTTCCCATACACAGAGCACACAGGCGCCGAACCCGATCTCAACCTACATTCACCTGCCTCGCAACACGCGTCACCGTCGTGCCAAGCTGCTGGGTCTCAAGGCGCCCAAGCTCGCCTCGGCGCTGCAGTTTCTGACCACTCGCAGTCAGTTCCTCGACTCACTGACGCCGTATCGACTGGAAAGCCGCAGCGGGAACACTCAAGGCGACTACGTCTGCTCGCTGTTCGATGTTGTGCAGTTCCCGGGCGTGCAGAGCGTGCGCCAGGTCTTCGACGCCATCCTGCACCACCTCTTCTACCTCGAGATCAGTGTAGCCGAGCAGCTCGGCGAGATCACGGTGCGCAACGACGTGGACGACGACAGTCTGGAGAAGCACTCGATCTACAACTACCGACTCGTGTCCTGCGACGATGACCGCCATGGCGTGCAGCAGGAGACGAGCTGCGTGGCGTTCACTCAATGCTACGCGCCCGAGGACTCAGATAACAGCCTCGAGGGCCAGGAGTGGTTTCTCATGGCCACGGACTTTGTGGACAAGGACGATCTGCATCCGTACAGCCCGAGTCTCTACTTGCGGCGCGATCACTCGTCTGCCATGACGCTCACGGCGCATCGCCGGAAGAAGAAGCAGCGTGGGAAGCAGGACGATGATGAAGAGGAGCTCGTGGTCGTGCTCAAGCGCGCAGTGTTCCTTAAACTGCACCACACAGAGCTGGACGTTGACGAGCGCGTGATAGAGTGCATGCGAGATGGACTCATGGGCTGGAACAACCTCATGGTCGCAGGCATTCGCGAGCGCGTGTATTCGTCGCCTTATCCGCGTGAAGTCAAATGAGTCTATTAAGACCAAGAAAGAGCTCAAGGCTCTTCATGGATGGATGAATGCAAACGCTTCGTATCTACTGTTGACTCTTCTTGTGTCGTGCTAGATCCTTCTGAGAACATGTGATGGCACGTAGACGAGCACGCGGACTCATCCCATAATAGCACAGTCCAATTGGAGAAGCGAACAGAATTGACCAGCGTAAAATAGACTGGTTGTTGCATTGGGCAATTTCTTGCGCACCTGTGCGCTGGTCGACGATTCTTTGCCTAGTGGCTCTCGCGACCCCGAGTGAGAAGACTCGTCAGCAGCAGCATCATGGCCAAGATTGTTCGCTGCGCCTTGCTGCTCGTCAACGCGTTCAACGTGATGCATCAGCTTTCTACCTGGAGAATGAATGCGATGGACGTGTCACTCGATGCGTGCTTCTCGTTTCTCTTGGCCTTGCTACTGCTGCTTCGAGGCACATGCGGACCCGTCTCGCTGCCGTATGTCCGGATTGCCGTCGCGCAAGTGGTTTATATCGCGGCGTCGGGCGCTCTCGCGGTGCTCGCGGTGGTCCGGGTCGTATTGCCTATACAGCGTCAATTGCTGCTCGGTAGTTGGCCTCGCGATGACAACCTCAAGACTGTCCGCTACGACTGCTACGTCATGGACTCGATCACGTGGATGCTGCAAGCGGCGGTGAACTTCTCACTATTACACGACCTACTGGCGGTCCGCAGACGCAGCAGTTATCATAATTACGTTCTACTCCACATGGGCGTGGAGTAGAACGTAATTATGATAACTTCATAACAGTGAGAAATTCACCGCATCCATTGGAAGGCTGGAGCCGTGCTCACTCTCCCTTGGAGATCCACACGCAGCCTTCACTTAGCGTTCTAAAGGCCACGCGTCACGACGGCCATGTCGAACGGCTTCATTCGATGCGGGACAAAGTGCATCTAGGCCGTAAAAAGCGCATACTGGCTGCCAAAGACGTTCTCGATCGGTCCGTGAGTGTACAAGTACGCATTCGACTGGTCTGTCGTCACGGCAAGATAGTCCCTCACGCAGCACAGCGTGGCTTTCGTCAAGCGCTTCAAGCATGGCTTGGTTCCTTGCTCTGTTACCTATGGATCGATGGAGGCTTTCAGACTCGAATCGGTACCATGCAAAGTGTATTAGCAATGGGAAATCTATTGGATCTTCTTGTCCTTGTGGACAAAGCCGTCCATGGCGTCCACGCTGCCGGCGATGCTGAGCGAGTAGTCGTACCAGTCCACGGGCAGCAGGCGGCAGAGGTAGGGCACCCACGGCAGCACGGCGCCGCGCCAGCCCGTGGCGCACGTGATCAGCATCTTCTCGTCGCGCGAGATGGCCTTGTGGATGCGCGCAGCCACGGACACTTCGTTGAGCTTGGGCATGATGTTGCGCGCGAGCTTGAGTCCCCACGAGGAGCCGTCCATGAGGCCGTCGAACATGCCGGTGTCCACGGCCGCGGGGCAGACCAGCAGCGTCTTGACGTGCAGGTTGTTGTCGCGCCACAGCTCCAGGCGAACTGGACAGACAAGAATGGGTTAGTTAAGTAGCTCAGACAGGATCCTAGAGGCAAGAATGACGTACGCCCTTCGTGGTAGGCGATGGCAGCCGCCTTGCTGGCGCAATAGTCGCTCAGGTTGGCACCACTGGCAATGCCAAGCTGCAGAACACACAGAGCATTAGTATCAAGGTCTCTGTTACCCACGAGACAAGAGCGGAGAACGTACCACGGAGGCGACAGTGACGATCATGGCCTCCTTCTTGGCCTCGATCATGGACGGCAGCAGCGCCTTGACGAACCAGAAGTGGGACAGCGTGTTGACTGCGAACGTGCGGCGGATTTGCGCCGGCGTCAGGTCCAAGATCGGGCGGCCGCTCACAATGCCTGACGATAGAGAGAAGCGTGAGTCCAAGAGCTCCGAGTCTCATAGAGAGAGCAGCAATAGCGTACCAGCATTGTTCACGAGCACATCCACCTGCTTGGGCGCGACTTCCTGGAGCACCAGCTGCACGCAGGCGTTCACAGCGCTGCAGTCGTCATGTGAGACTCATCATGTAAGCCAGAGCCAAGCGGAAGCACTTACACATCGTCCGAGACGTCGCACTTGTGCACGAAGACCGTGACGGAGTCGCTCTTGAGCTGGTCGCGCACGTTCTTCACGGCCTCCTCGTTGATGTCGAGCAGCACGAGCGTCACGCGTTTGGTCTCGTGGGCGATCTTCTCGGCCAGGCGCTTGCCGATGCCGTTTCCGGCGCCCGTGATGAGCACGACCCTGTCCTCAAGCGAGAAGGTGGCGTCGCCCGAGCGCCACCACATCAGCAGCAGCAGCACGAGCGACAGATACAGAGGGATCTCCACGAGGCGATCCATTGAGTCCGAAGGAGCGGATTGACGAATGGACTCACTTGTCGCAATGCCCATCTCTTGGACCTCCACGCCTTCTGCCGTGACAAGCCGACAACGCAACTAGCCAATGGGAGACTGAGATGCGTCCACGTGGCCAGGCGTAACCCCATGGCTTGTCATTGACACGGTAACCTGTAGCCATGGGGTACTCTCTTCAGAAGCGGAACAGCATGTGGAGATTGAAGAGATCGAAGGTGGTGAGAAGATACACACTCCTTGGTATTGAAGAGGTTGTATCCTACAGTACAACCTCTCCTTTGTATCAACAGTAGCATGCAGTACCCTACAGTACTGCATGCTGCTGTTGATGGTTACTCTTGTACTCATGACTCTCACCCTTGATCTTACATTGGCATCTGCATTGAAACCGCAGATGTGTCTTCAAGCAACCTGTGATACTTACTCTGGAGTATGTAAGAAGTACAGTGGAGCGTACGTATCGCAATTCTCTATGGGCTGGTGGTGTTCATTCACTGGTTTAGTCGTCATGGAGCTGGCTTCAGGATCAAGGCGGCGCGAAAGCGAAGCTAACCTCACGTATACCGGTATCGTAGCAGCCCTCCTCGCGTATACCGATCTCATACCGGTATCGTAACTGCCCACCTGACAAGGATTTTTGTGATCCACTGTACTCTCATCCTCCTGACTTCTCCAGCAAGAGCCATAAAGCCCATGAGCAGCTCTGGGCGCTTCGTGCTATCCGACTGCCAGGAGCTGCAGCGCAAGCAGCTGCTCTCTGCTGATGTGGCACAGGAGATAGAGCAGAAGCAAGGCTCCCCCGAGTGCGAGCCGCTGCTGGAGCGCATCATCAGTCTCCAGGAGCAGGAGCGCGACACTCTGATCTCTCGGATCCTGGACGAGCAGAACCAGAAGCACGGCGAGACGATCGCCAACTCGGACCTCGTAGCGTTGGCTGCCGGTGGGGCTCTGGGCGCACTCAACGCCTGGCTGCGACCGACCCCGCCCAAGGCCGCACTGGCAGCGACGCAGCCCAAGCAGTCGTCCATCTGGGCCAGCGCTCTGGACGCCGCGCAGGCGTCGCTTAACGTCGTGCGCCAGCGCCGCATGCTGGAGCATTTCCAGATCAAACGCCTCAGTGGCGACCCGCTGAACGCAGAGCACGTGCTCTTCTGCATCAACGGCTTCATGACGCAGAGCGTGGATCCGATCCGCAATTGGCACACGTGGTGCGAGGGCGACGCGAGCAAGGTCGTGATCTACGCCGTGCTCTGGGAGGCCGGCGACGCCGACGTCTGGAACGAGTTCTGCTCCCACGTGAACGACAAGATCCAAAGCGACGCGGCCTCCGCCTCTGCCGTGCTCACGCACTTCACGGGCAATCCGTGGCACAAGGCGCAGGACAAGGCCGTGCAGGTGGGAGCGCTACTAGCCCAGCTTCTGGCGGCACAGCCCACGTTCCTCTCAGGGCGCAAGGTGAGTCTCATGGGCCACTCACTGGGCGGCGCTGTGATCTACAACGTCTTCCGAGAGCTTGCTCGCCTACGTAATGAAGGCGGGCAGCAGCAGATGCCGCACGGGCTTGTGACCTACGCGGTCTGCCTCGCCGGCGCCTTCGTGCCCAGCGCCAACGGCTTGGCACGCATCGGCCAGGAGATTTCGACCTCGGGCAAGTTCATCAACGTGTTCTCGCGCCGCGATACGGTGCTGGGCAAGCTCTTCTGGGCCATCCAGGTGAACGACCGCGACCCAATCGCGGCCGGCTGCGCGCCCATCAAGTTCCCCTCGACGTTCCTATTCAAGAACTCAATCAACGTCGAGGTCACGGAGCTGATCCCTCCTAAGGTAGCCAACCAGTTCGGCCACAGCTACGGCCCTCACATGGATGCAGTGCTGCCACTCGTGACACCTCATCTGTCCATCGATGCATGGCGTTAAAGCTAAGCTAAGCTAGCTTTATTAAATCAAAATGGATGGCTACGTTCTCTTCTCACTGAGACTCAGTAGAGCCCGCCGGTCTTGTTGAAAATGTTGCCGAACGTGCTCTTGTCCTTGGCCTTGTTCTCCAGCGCATACGCCTTCTTGGCCTCCACCAGCTTGCGCAGCTCGGTGCGCACAGCCGCGTTCTTGGGCTCGCTGGTCGCGAGCGCCATGAGGATCGGCTGCGCGCGGTCGAAGTGCTTGAGCTGCACGAGCGACTGCGCCTTGCGGAACAGCGCCTTGCTGTGGTTCGAGTCCTCCGCCAGCACCTTGTCGCTGTACTCGATTGCCTTGTCCGGGTTCGTGCCCAGCTTGACGTAGCAGAAGGCCATGTTGGCCCACGTCGCGATCTTGAGCTCGCGGATCTGCTCGCCCTCTTCAGCCGAGGCGCTCATGTTGGTCGTTTGGCTGGCGTACTGGTCCATGGCGTCGCCCTGCACAGCCAGACCGTTGATGTACGCAAACACCTGCAGATAGACAGACAGACGCGCATGAATCAACCCATTCACTTGGGAATGCGAATGCAGAGGCTCGTACCTTGGCGTAAATGGGCAGCGCCTTCTTGATTTCCCCTCGCTGGAAGCGCAGATTGGCCTGCTTCTTGATCATCTCGGCCTGCTCGATCTTCTCAGCCACTGTGAGCACGCCCATGCGCGGCTTCCACGCCAGCAGCTCCTCATTCTCCATGGAGCTCATTTCCGGATCTGACCAGCATCCGGCAACCACGCTACCCATCTCCGATTGGCTGAAAATAGCATAAAGCAAGCTTACCATTGGTTGATATTGTGACGGCAAGTGCTCTAGAATGGGTCCCACATTGTGGTGTGGAACACCGTGTAGCCCCACCCACACGTGCCCTGTGGCCCCTGCGCTCCGCTTGATGCGCAAGCGTTGAGATGAGCATGCGCCAGGACCAGCCAGCGCCCGCGAGCGGCATGGAGCACATCTCGTGGGACGAGCTGGACAAGCCCACGTACTACGTGCTGGGCCCCACCATGTTCCTGGGCGTGCGCGCGCTCGTGTACCCGAGCAACCTGGTCAAGACGCGGCTGCAGGTGCAGTCCAAGACCCATCCGCTCTACCGCGGCACCTTCGACGCGTTCCACAAGATCGCGCGCCAGGAGGGCATGCGCGGCCTCTACAAGGGCTTCGGCGCCAGCACGGCCAACGTGCTCACGGGAAACCTCTACATCTCAGTCTACGAGCTCGCGCGCAAGGTCTTCCTGGAGAAAACCAATGTACGTTACACCCGCTTGAGAGCGTGATTGCGAGAGCTGTATTGACGCTCTTGTGCTGGTTCTTGCGTGGTCCAGATTGGCGAGAAGACCGCCAACTTTGCAGGCGGCGCGTGTGCGTCTCTGATCTCGCAGACCGTGGTCGTGCCGCTTGACATCGTGTCCCAGAAGATGATGATCGACGGCCAGGGCGTGGACGTGCACAAGACGCGCGAGCGCCGCCGCGGCTTCATGGCCGTGACCAAGAATATCTACCGCGCCGAGGGCGTGCGCGGGTTCTACCGCGGGTACCTGCCGTCCATCGCCACGTACGCGCCGTCGTCCTCCATCTGGTGGGGCTCCTACGGGCTGCTCGTGCCGTCGTACTACGGCCTCATGACCAACTGGGACCTCGATCCGTTCTGGAAACAAGGCGAGTGTCTGTGTGTGTGGCTCTAGCAGCCTGTGGTGGTCATACTGACGCTTTCTGCCTCTCGTTCTACAGTCTTCGCGCAGGCTCTGAGCGGCGGCAGTGCCGGCATCATCACGTCCGTGCTGACCAACCCCATGGACATCGTGCGCACCAAGACCCAGGTCTACACGCAGTTCGGCGCCATCGAGACGTGCAAGTACATTGTCAAGCGCGACGGTCTGCGTGGCCTCATGACGGGCGTCTCTGCTGTACGTTCCTCCTAAGTCTCCTGTTGTTACTGTGGCCGCCTGGACTAACGCTCTGCTGATACCTACAGCGCATGCTGGCCATGGGACCCTCGGGAGTGCTCGTGATCTCGTCCTACGAGTTTGTGAAGCGCATGTCCCGCAAGAAGAAGCCCGAGAACGAGGAGGCCCAGTGAGGATGTAGCCATCTCCCCATCCGGCCCATTGTACTGTACGAGTCCGTTTAGACCATAGATTTTCCCCCGCTGAGCCCCCTGTTTATTCCACTCTCTCTTTCCATTGGCTATAATTCTCATTTCTATCTTCTCATTCGCTATAATTAATCTCCCATCGTTTCATCCATTGGTTGAAAACATTCTTCTCCACCTCTGATTGGCTGAAAACGTAGCTTTCCCACCCTACGCGAGCCAAACCGCGAAAGGAACGGACGGCAGCATGAGCGAGGGCGCCGGGCCGCAGCTCGAGGAGCTCGAGCGGCAACTGGCGGCGCGTCTGGAGCTGCGCCGCAGCAACGCGGCCGCGTGCGTGGACGACCTGCGTCTGCAGATCGCGCGCGGCAGCCTGAAGCTCAAGTCGGACATCAAGAAGAGCTCTGCGTTCGTCAAGAAGCTCAAGACGCTGGCCGAGAGCAACGCCGAGGCGCTGGCCAAGGACGTCGTGGAGCTCAACCTCACGCGCTACGTCAGCGAGTGCGTCGCGGCGCTGGCCGAGGCGCCCATCAAGATGGCCGACATGGCGGCCGCCGTCAAGGTCATCTCGCTGCTGCACCAGCGCTACGACGACTTCAGTGCCGCCATGGTCGCGGCGCTTGTGGCCGCCTTCGACGCGTCCTACGGCAGCGAGGACAAGAGCAAGATGGTCAAGCGCCGCATCATCCTGCGGCTGCTCAGCGAGGTCTTCCTGGCAGGCGTCTTTGACGACGTGAGCGTCATCGTGCACATCATCCAGCGCATCGTGCGGCGCGAGGGCGGCAGCAGCAAGCGCTCCAAGGGCAACATGTCCACGAGCGGAGGCGCTTCGGGCTCATCCTCACAGCTGGAGGTGCCGCTGCTCGTGAGCTTCGCCAAGGCCGTGGGCGTGGAGTTCCTGGGCGTGCAGCCCAAGAAGTACAAGGAGCTGGAAGCCGCGCTGGGCGATCGCTTCACGGACTTCATCGCCAACCAGCCGGCCTTCGTGCCCCAAAGCGCACAGACCGAGTGCCTCGCGTGCTACGTGGACGCCTACGAGATGATCTGCAAGTTCTACCTGGCGCAGCACGCCACGGTGCTCAAGCTGGACGCTCGCAACGAGAAGGAGGAAGCCAATCGCGGCGAGATCTCGGACGCGCACGTGGCGGAGCTGGAGCAGGCTAAGCTGCTGTTTGAGAAGCTCCAGGCCAGCGTCAACTCGCTGGCCGACGCGCTGGACCGAGAGGTGCCTCCGCTGCCGCTGGAGAAGAAGAACGACGAGTCGGCAGGCGGTCTGCTGCTCTGGGAAGGCGACGCCAGCGGCCGTGCGGAGCTGCGCACTGACGGACCTTTCGATGACGAAGACACGCGGTCGTTCTACGAGGACCTGCCAGATCTGTTGGAGCTGGTGCCGGCCGTGGTGCTCGGCCTCACGGAGGCGGACATGGCGGAGCTGAAGAAGAAGAAGGAAGCGGCAGCGGCAGCTGCTGCCGGTGCTGCGAATCCTGCGGAGGAAGAAGCGGAGCCGGAGGAAGCAGAAGAAGTGGAAGGCGACGATGCTGAGGAAGAAGAAGCCGAAGGAGACGAAGTTCAAGCGCGAGAGGAGGCGGAAGAAATGGATCAGCTGGAGAAAGAAAGCGACTCGTCTAAGGAGCAAGCCGAATCCAGCTCTGCGTCAGCTACTGCTGGAGGATCGACTTCTACTTCTGCGACGGCGTCGTCGACTGGCAGCTATCACCACCAGGTGGATGCGTTCTTCGGCTCACTGGAGGATCTTGTGAACCGCGATCGCTGCGATAAAGCTGCAGTGGAGTTTTGCTACCGCAATTCCAAGGCCAATCGAAATCGCCTGGTCAAGACGCTTTTCAACGTGCCGCGTACCCATTTGGAGCTGCTTGCGTACTATTCGCGCCTGGTAGCAACGCTGCAGAGCGTGCTGAAGGACGATATCGGCAATGAGCTGGTGGATATGCTGGCGGATGAGTTCAACTACCTGTTCAAGAAGCGCAACCAGTTCCGCCTCGAGTCCAAGATCAAGAACATCCGCTTTCTGGCCGAATTGGTCAAGTTCCGCATCTGTCCGCCTTTTATCGCGTTCCGCTGCTTGAAGAAGTGCTTCAGCGACTTCCAGGGCCACAACGTCCACGTGGCCACAGCGCTGCTGGAAAACTGCGGTCGCTTTCTGTACTGCTCCAAGCACACGCACGTGCGCACCGAGAGCTTCCTGGGCATCATGATGAAGCTGAAGGCTGCCAAGCACCTCGACCCCCAGGCTGAGACCCTCGTGGAGAACGCGTACTACATGTGCAAGCCGCCTGAGCGCGTGGAGAGAGCTGTGAAGCAGTACGATCCGCTGTATCTCTTCGTCCGCAAGTGTCTGTACCAGGATCTCAACGACGCCAACAGCAACAAGGTCGTCAAGACTCTGCGCAAGCTGCCGTGGCAGGACCCCAAGACGAGTCCGCTCGTGCTCAAGGCGGTGCTGAAGGTGACCCAAGGCAAAGTCATGCACATGAAGTGGATCTGCGAGGTCGTGCGTGGCCTCGCGCGCTACCACGATGAGCTATCCATCATGCTGGTTGATGACGTTCTGGACGCTCTTCGCTGCGGACTTGAAGTGAACGATTACCGTGACCACCAGCGCAGCTTGGGCTACGTCAAGTTGCTGGGCGAGCTCTGCAACAGCACGCTCGTGAACACAACGGTCGTGCTCGAGACTCTGTATCTGCTGATCAACCACTCGCACGATCTGTTGACGCTGCCGCAGTACTCTGCGACTTCGACCAACCCCGTGCACGTTGCCCAGCGGCAGCAGCTCGTGCAGCAGACGATGCTGGTGCCAGATTTGCGCTACGACCCGCGTGTGCCCAGCGAAGTCGATGGTCCCAGCGACGTTTTCCGCATTCGTCTTGTGTGCGCGCTTATTGAGGCGTGCACGCGAACGTCGAGCTCTTCGGGTCCAGGTGCGTCGCCGAGCGATCGTGGTATCTCGCCAACGCGCCTGGCCCGCTTTATCGTGTTCTTCCAGCGCTACGTGTTTTCCAAGACTGAGTTACCGCTTGAGACGGATTTCCTTGTGCTGGATCTGCTGGACTCGCTCGCTGGTTCACTGCGCGACCAGATGCAGCGCTTTAGCACGTGGGAGGAAGCCGATGCCGCCGTGCAGGCGATTCTTCGCACGGAGTTTGAGGACGCGGAGCGTCGCATGGCGAAGAAGAACGCCATGAACCAGGCAGCGAATGTCAAGAACGCAGTCGAGATGGCTCCGATGGAGCGTGCTGGTGGCGAGGAAGAGGAGGATTTCCTGGAAGAAGATGAGCTTTCGGACGACGACGACGATGATGACGATGATGAAGAAGAAGAGGCTGCTGCTGCTCATGGTGCGAGCCAGACCGAGGGCGATGGCGAAGAAGAGGACGACGATGATGAAGACGATGACGAAGAAGATGATGATGATGACAGCGAAGACGACGAAGAAGAAGACGAGGAGGAAGAAGAGCAGCTGATCATTCACGACCGCATGGCCAAGACCGAGGAGGACGATGTGTTTGAAAAGGCGTTCAAGGCCATGATGCAAGGAGGAGCCGAGACGCGAAAGCCCATCGCCCGTGTGAACGTCGACAAGATGGCTATCCCGACGGTTGTGCGCAACGCAGCCAACGCACCCTTGGCCCCTGGCGCTTCGCCGTTTAGTGGTAACTCGCTGGATGGCAGCGGTGGCGTCATGTTCCGCATGCTGCGTCGTGGCAACAAGGGCAAGGTCGAAGCGCGTGCGTTGATTGTTCCTGAGGAATCGTCTCTGGGCCAGCACAGCCACCGCCAGGAGCATGCCGGCAAGAAGGAGCAGTCGGAGCTGAAGCGACTGGTGCTTCAGAACATTGAACGCGATGATTTCTTCATCACGCCGCCAACTACAGGCCTGGATGTGGCCTCTGCCCAGGCGTTCCCTTCGCTTCCATCCCGCAACGCACCTGCGCAGCCAGCAGTCGATACTGCTCCGCGCGCAGGTTACGGCGGCAATTCGGAGTGGAACAATGCCGAGTTCGGTCTCCGCCGAGGCCGAGGCTACCGTGGCAGTAAGTGAGCAGGCGCAGAGCAAGTGAGAATGTCGAAGACCGTTGATCCCGCAGGCATGTGCTTATCGCACGGCAACTGCGCTGCAACGTGGCGTCACCACTCCATGGCGTTGAGCGCCTGGTGGTGTCACCCTTTCGTGAGGTAAAAGGTCGGCAGAGAACAAGGAGATCGTCGTACGTGAACTCTGGATCACGCGGAGACAGAAGGAAGAAGACGCGAGTGCAATCGTGAAGACGCTGTGAATGGTGCTACGATCTCTACTGTGGTAGTCAAGTGCGAAGGCGAGAGATTGAGAGATCAAGAAATGCTTTTCCCCAGGAAGAACCGAGGTATTTCAAAGCCTAGCGCTAACACGGAACTTATTCTTTCGCTGCAGTGATGGTGTCGCCTTGTTCTGCAGCCCACACGTGTTCTCACAGGTCCAGAGTCCCAAGACAGACGCAAGGTAAGCCATGGTGCTCCGTTGTGTGTCATCAGCACAGAAGATTCCGCACAAGTTTTAGATCTCAAAGGCGCGATGGTTCACGAAACGACGCGCCGCTCCACATCGCATGGCTCCAGTGGCTAACCCCCCAAAACGCCCTACTTGTTGCGCCACTGGAGCGCCTTGTCAGTCACGATGGAGCAGCTGCCGAATGCCATTGCGCTGGAGAAGATCTGCTCTTTCGTACATCTGCAGGATCGGTGGCACAATCTGGCGCAGGTATCCAAGCGGTGGCGCTCGCTCGCATTGCGTTCGGCTCACCATCAGACCACGCTCGATCTGGTACGTTGGTCAAGTACATCGCCACTTTCGATGTGTTGGTCGCTAATGCTGCTCTTTTGTGACAGACCTGGTGCACTGGCGACCATGAACTGCACCAGACGGTGGCCACACTCTCCGCCTATCAGCAAAAGCACAACACCACAAACACACACTCGCACATCCAGACTGTAATGCTGTACGGACCACGCGTGGACAAGACACTGCTGACCCAGTTGTACCATGGGCTGGGCTTCAGCACTGTGCGGCGGGTGGAGATCGAGTCAAGACAAGTCTCCGACGCTGCTCTTTCGATCTTGGCACGCTACGGCAGCGACCTCCAGTTCCTTGTGCTGCACTGCATCAAGCTGACTGATGTTGCACTCGCGGCCATCGCAACAAGCTGCACAAACCTCATGCACATCGATCTCTCTGGCTGCGCACGCGTGGGCGACGAAGGCGTGATCGCTCTGGCTCAGCACTGCACCAAACTCGCAGAGATCAAGCTGACCAAGTGCCACCGCATCACAGACCGAGCCTTGATCGCCTTGGCGATGCGGTGCTCACTGAAGTCAGTCGTAGTGGACCAGTGTCTCAAAATCTCCGGTATCGGCCTTGGGTTTCTCATGCAGTCGCAAGGGGATCTGAACGCGCTCTCGTTTGCCAACTGCCCCAAAGTCAGAGGTGCAGAGTTCCAACGGCTCTCTACCAGGCAACCCTCACGAGCTCAGCGGCTTCAAGTACTCAATATGGGCGGCTGCGTTGCGCTTGCGGACGAGAGCATCTCCATGCTGATCTCCCAGAACGCTCAGTCGCTGCAGGAGCTTCGACTCGCTGCATTATCAGAGCTCACACCAGCAACATTCGCCTCCATCGCACGCTGTCCAGAGCTCAGGACTCTGGATTTGAGTATGTGTCGCTCACTTTCAAGTGCCGATCTTGCTGCGATCTTGAAAGGCTGCAAGCAGCTGCAGACACTATCGCTGCAGGGCTGTGTCGCTATGGACGACCAAGCACTTCACGCGATTTCTCAGCACGGCAGGCTGCTTGAGAAGCTCTCGCTTGAGTTCTGCTATGCGATCACAGACGTTGGCGTAAGCGAGATCGCCCTGGATTGCATGAAGCTGGCTGAGCTCAATGTCAAAGCTTGCAACCAGCTCACGACCAAAGCATTCCAAAGCCTTGCAAGACGGAGCCCCGACTCTGCTCTGCTGCGAAGACTGGACATTGGCGCCTGTGCCAACATGGAGACCTCGGCTGCGTTCTCCGTTATCATTTCCGAGCGATTCCCACGCTGCCGCGTTAGCTGGGCTTGAACATTCTTCTTCTTCAATGTAGTTGGCCAAGGCAGCCAACGACGATATTTTAATGGCATTCCCTACACACAACTTCACAGTCTCTCATGGCAAACTGCATGTTCATTATAATCCAACGGCTTACTGCTTGGCGGCCACTTCGATCGTGTGGTCGTAGTCGATGGTCGGGATGACCGACTGGATAAACTTGAGGAACAGGAACAGGTACTGGTCGCTGCGGATCTCGTGCTTGTGGCCCTGGCCGTCTTCTCCCTTGAGGTTCGCCAGGATCCGCTTCATGACGGCGCCGTGCTGGCACGGGTGGATGGACGCGTGCACGAGCGCGCTGCGGTGCGGATGTGGCTCCATGGTCACCGTGCGGTTGGCGTAGTCCTGCATGATGTCCTCGAACATCTCGTCGGCGCTCAGCGGCGCGTTGCGCTCGTTGTAGCCAAAGAGCCACACGCGCGGCGTCTGGTAGTACTTGTCGTACGTGATGGACAGGTCGTACGTGCGCGTGTACAGGATGGCGTCGTTGTCGTCGTCCGGCTCCTGCGCCACGAGGTAGCCGTTGCCCAGCGTGGCTTCGTCCTGAACCAGGTTGTCTTCCTCCTCGAAGGAGCTCAGGTCCGGAACACCGGAGCCCGAGAGGTACTGCTCGTTCACGACGGCGCTCAGCAAGCCGCTGGAGCTGCTGATCTTGGAGGACGCGCCTTCGTCGTCCATGGAGATGTGCTCCAGCTCTTCAGAGATGTCTATGGACAAGGCAGGATGAATGGGTTGATACTGGGCTATGGAGAGGAAGGACGGCGCTTACCATTGAGCGCAGCAGAGGAGGACTCGGTCTTGGCGTACGAGGACGCAGCGACCCACTCGTCTTCGCCTTCCACAGGACGCTCGGTCTGGTACGCGAGGTCCAAGGCAGTCACACGTCGCTGACAGGGCACTAGTGGTAGTGACATGGCATTAGAGGGAACCAGAGAGCCATGGCGGCTGCATGGACGCACCGTTTCTCGTGACGAGGTACTGCTTGTCCGCTGGCAGATACGACCGACGGCTGCTGGCATCGCCGCTCTCCCTACAAGCGACAGAGAGCGTGAGGAGCTACAGAGGCCAGATAAAGAGCCTGGAGACGCTCACCAGCGCCACGTGGGGCACTTGTAGACCAGCAGATCGCCGGCCTTGACGAACTCCTCGGGCGTGAGCAGCCCCTGGTCCTCGAAGGCCGACTCCGTGAGCACGGGCGTCAGGTACTCGCGCACGCCGTGGAACAGACTCTGCATCTTCTTCAATGGGTCAAGCTTTCTTTCTTCCAGAAGGAGCCGGGGCCTAAAATAGAGTGGCGAGGAACACTCGAATAGAGTGGGACACATAAGCGACACAGACCCACATGGGTACACTTTTATAGACCCATGCTGGGATAGAGCTGGTCTCGCATGGCCTTGATCATGACATCGCCCCAGTGGGAGATCTTCTCCTGCGCCTCACGCAGCAGCGGCTTGGCGATGGGCATCTCTGGGCGATGCAGCTTGAGGAACCCGGCTCTGCGCATGACCACGACCAGCTCGCCCTCGCGTCTGTGCGCTGTGAGCATCACTGCGCCCGTGAGGTCCTTGCGCAGCCTGGAGCCTGGAGAGTACGGCCACAGCTCGTCCTCGTCCACGAAGTCGCATATAATGATCGCATAGTCCTCGTCCGGATGCTGCTGCCCAGGCTGGAAATGCGCGAACACGGCGCGATTCATCTCGGTGGTCACGCCGTAGCGGTTGGTGGACAGCAGGCGGTTGTTCATCACTTCAGCGTCCTGCAGATCGAAGTCCTCGCGCAGTGTGACGTCGCCCAGCGCCTCCGAGATCGAGATCTCTATGAACACCATGTAGGACACCAGCGCGTCGAAGACCTGCCTGACGCTCTGCACGTCCTCGAACTGCATCACATCGAAGCGCGTGGCGCAGTAGTCGCCTTTGGCGTTCTCGCATCGGTCTTCCATGTAGTACGGCTTGAGCATGTCCAGGTAATGGCTGCGCGCCAGTAGGAACTGCTGCCCGTCGGCCAGTACACGCTGCTTGATGGAGACCAGCGCCTCGCGTCGCTGCTGTGGGTCGCGCGTCAAGCGAATGTAGGAGGACAGAGGGTTCACGGTCTGGTCGTTGAGCCAGTCGGAGAGCATCGAGTGCGCGCCCCAGAGCGAGAGCTGCTGCAAGCGGAGCAGCTCCCGAGCACTGGTATTGCGCTCCGCCTGCGTCCGGAGCTCTTCGTCTTCCTGCAACGCCACGGCCTTGTCCACCACGGAGGAGAGGTCGCTGCACAGAGCGGCGCTGGCCACGGAGCTGGCGCTGCTGCTGAGTACGCGGCGGTTGACCAGCGCCATTTGCGCCTCGAGAGTCTGGACCTGCTCCAATAGCTGCTGCTTCTCCTCCTGAGACAGAGACGAGGGAGAGGTCAATGGAGAGCGCAGAAGCAGAGGAAGACGGCTGGAGGGCCCACCTTGCGGTTGGTGTACGTGTTCTTGTATCTGCGGCGCTTGGACGGCGACGCAGCGGACGCCACGGCCATCGACGGCGTCGGACTCGTCATGCTCATGATGACGAACTGCTGACGTCTTCGCGACTATTTAGTCGACTGAAGTTCAGCTGCATCAAAAGTCAGAAAGAAGCCGGCTAAATCATTCAAGTCGACTAGAGGCAACATGGGCTTAAGTGTAGGATTCGCTGGGCTGGAGCTGATCTCTCGCGGCCTTGATCATGACGTCTCCCCAATGGGAGATCTTCTCCTGAGCCTCGCGAGGCACCAACTTGGAGATGGCCTCTGGGCGATGCAGCTTGAGGAAGCAAGCTCTGCGCATGACCACGATCAGCTCGCCTTCTTGTCTCTGCGCTGTCAGCATCATTGCGCCCGTGATGTCGTTGCGCAGACTCGTGCTCGGCGTGTACGGCCGCAGCTCGTCCTCATCCACGAAGTCCGACGTCAGAACGGCGTAGTTTTGGTCTGGATGCCTCTGGTCGCGATGGAGATGCATGAAGGAGGCGCAGTTTGTCTCGGTCGAGAGCCCGCAGCTGTCAGTGGACAGGAGCCGGTGGTGGATCACTTCCGGCTCCTGTAGATCGCAGTCCTCGCGCACGGTGACGTCGGCCAGCTTCTCCGAGATCGTGATCTCCATGTTCAGGAGGTAGAACACCAGCGCATCGAAGACCTGCTTGACGCTCTGCACGCCATGGAACTGCACGATGTCGAAGCGCGTGGCGCAGACGTCGCCCTTGGCGTTCTCGAACTTGTCTTCTCTCGAGTACGGCTTCAGGAGGTCCTGGAAGCGGCTGCGAGTGGTTAGAAACTGCTTTGCATCGCTCCCTCTGCGCTGCTTGATGGAGGCTAGCGCGCTGCTGCGGGTCGCGCGTCAAGCGGATGTAGGAAGACAGAGGGTTCACGATCTGGCCGTTGAGCCAGTCGGAGAGCATGGAGTGCGCGCCCCAGAGCGAGAGCTGTTGCGTGCGGAGCAGCTCGCGAGCGCCCGCGTTCTGCTCTGCTGAGGTCGTGATGGGCCCCGCTGCGTCCCGCGCTTGCTTTGTTACGCGATGATCGACTAGCGCCTGCAGCTTGTGGAGCTGTTCCAGCAGCCGCTGCTTCTCCCCCTGAGACACAGAGAGGGGTAAAGCGGCAGCCATAAGGCCAAGGAGCACATGAATGACGCACCTTGCGCTTGGTATACGTGCTCTGGTACCTGCGGCGCTCGGCATCGAGGACGGCGAATTCACGAATTGCATCGAAGGCAGTTAAAGTCGACATGAAGTGCAGACAACTCTAGTTAACTGATATGCTGTTACCTCATTATGACCATCGGGGATGAGCTGGCGCTATCCATGGGTAGTAAAACCAGGGAATTTTGATTCTCCCTTGTTTCTACCAGTTTGGTTTACCTGGGAGTTACTGGAGAAAATCTACAATCGATACTGGTATCACAATCCTGCTACGGTATAAAACCGGTTTTGTGATATCATAACGAGACAGCATCTCCACCATGGATGTTGCTGTTGTCTTTCCAACGCGGAAAGAGAATGTTTAAATCGCTAGTGCACGACTGGCGCCCGGCTACTACAGTATTTGTAATACTCGAAGTAAATGATCCCTTTCGGGTCAAAGGGCTCAAAATAACTTATTATTACTCGAGTACAAATACCGGTATACTGTGATACTCCCCGAAACTCCAGTGCTGGGAAAACTATAATTTACTCCCTTTTAAACCCGGGAATTAGCTGCAAAATCGATTATTCCCCCACTCAGTGGCACATGTCACAGATTCCGACCCGAGAACTGCAGTGGGCTGCTTGCCATCCGCTCATGCCTACGCAGCTACTGATGCTAAAGCCCCATCGGCTCAATCTATACTCCAATGCCAATGCCACTGACCATCCGCATGAACTCCATGCGGATGGTTTGGCATGCCTCGTGGGAAACTTCTTCTATGGCTAAGAGTGATGGTCTCTGTACGTAAACACCTGATCACGGCTCTTCTGGCCACCATCGAGACTCTAAGCGGAGGCAGCAGCCATGGACAGCCGCCGCTCTCCGCCCGTCTCTCCCGAGAGCTCCGCCGCCGCGGTCGTGGACACGACCGATGAGGACGCGCCGCCCAACCAGCCGCCGCCCAAGAAGCGGCAGTGGACCGGCCGTCGCAAGCACTCGTACGTGGCGCGCAGAGATGAGATGAAGCGCCTGGCCAGCGACGTGCAGGCGCTGGAGAAGCATCTGCTGCGGCTCAAGACCAGAGACGACCCGAAGCTGCTGACGCCCGCGCAGCAGAACGCGGCCATGAAGGAGCTGCTCAAGCGGCAGCAGGACTCGCTCTGGGGCGCGCACTCGCTGCTCTCGAATCGACTGGTGCGTGGCTTTGTCGCTCATGAGCTTGCGCTTGGACTCACGCTGTGTGTGTCTGATAGAAAGCGCCGCAGTTGAACCCTCTGGCGACCTTCATCCACCTGACCAGCGACCCCGCGCTGCGCCGAGAGACGCTGCTGCAGCTGTGCGACCAGAAGACGGGGGAAGGCCGGCGCTTCGCCATCCAGCGCAGCCAGGGGCTGGACCTCATGGCGCCCTTCCGTCGGGAAGACCTGTATCTGAACCCGGAGGGCGACTACTGCTGCGACCGGTACGACGTGAACCAGTTCTTCGGCGTCAAGAGTCTGCACCAGGTCTACGAGGCACTGCGGTTCTACGTCTTCAACCTCGAGATCAACATCACTGAGAAGCTGGGCCACGTCACGCTGCGCGAGGACTACGACGTCGTGGCCAACCGCATCACGCACCAGCGGCTCGTGTCCAAAGACGACAACAACGTCAGGCACGAGATGAACGTCGCCATGTTCATGCAGTTCGCCGAGCGCGAGAGCGAGGGCGACGACGGCAGCTACGGCGTCGTCACGACGGACTACATTGACGAGGATGACCTGTATCCGTACCAGCCGGACGTGAACATGCGCAAGGACCTCGTGGCCACGGTCCTGCTCACGGCGCATCGTCGGAAGAGAGACAAGCAGCGGAGGAACACGGTTGATGATCTATTCAACGAGGCGGAGGAGGAGCAGGAGCAGGAAGACGAGCTCGTGGTGGTCATGCGACGCGCGATCTTTGTGAAATTGCGCCGCACAGAGCTGGAGATCAGCGACTCGGTGCTGCAGGACGTGCGCGAGAGCGTCGCACGATGGAACGACGTCACGGTCAAGAGCATGCGCGAGCAGCTGACGCCCCATAACGTCGGAGGCCTGAATACGGACATATAATTTAACACGATAACAGCGCTCGTCACTCAAGTTGAAGCACCTTGAATTATGTGGTGGACACTACTGAATTCCCATTCAATAATCGTACCGTACTAAATTTATCGAAATATGCATTTTGACAGTTCGTGTTGTATCATGCATGTACAGAGGTTTGTGAACTGTATGCATGAGACCAAAGCTTGAACGGCTGATCTGTGGGCAGTGTAACAACTCTAGCATGTCAATGCAGTTGCTCACATGACCCTCTTTGCCCATTGAAACCCACTCTTCTACTGTTCAATCATACGAGAGGAGGGGGAGTCGGAGTCATTGAAGCGGACACGGTAGAGGACGGAACAAAGCGCCTCAAGGAACCAGGATGTTCAGGTACTGTAGAAGCGCTCCATGTAGACTGCTGATACAAAGAGCGTGAGCTGGAGGGACTCGGAGGCCAGTGGCTTGTCAGCTTTCTATCAGTGCTATCTTATGGCCAACGATCTGTAGTCAGACTCCGTTTTTAATCCGTACGGTCTGCTTCTGACTCTGTCAGCTGTTTGTCGCGTGACACCAATTGCAAATCCGTCAGTATAATACTATCCATATAAAACGGACTAATCCGCAAAGAAGCGCACTCTTTATGTGTGCAAAATGGTCCACACCATGTGTGCAACGTAGCAGCTGGTCAAGCACGCGTCCGAATCCGCACATATCCACTTATTCCTCTCTATTTTCGATATTGCGTTACCACTGCACCAGTACGATGTTCAGAAATTATATAGTGATTAACTATACGTGCCCACAAAGGACGACATGTCATATCCCTCTCTAATTTCAATATCTACAGCTTGAAATGTCTCCTTCACCAGCACACCCTGCCATTCCGCCATTTCCTCCATCCAGTCCACACTAATAGACCTCATGCGGTTCCTCTCGCTCTTGCTGCTCCCTCTCTGGGCCTGCGGGGCCCACGCGGAAGACGTGGTGGTGCAGGCCATGAGCTTCAACATCCGCACGTCGCTGGCCACGGCCGACGCCGCCGGGGCGTGCTCCAACTGGGACGGCGTGCGCAAAAGCAACGTGGCGTCGCAGATCACGGACGTGGGCGCCGACTTCATCGGCACGCAGGAGACCTCGGACGCGCAGAAGAGCTATCTGGACTCGGCGCTGGCGGCCTCGTACGCGTCCATCGGCAAGTCCAGCGGCTCGCTCAACGGTGCCGCGCCCGAGTGGAACGCCGTGTACTACAAGACCTCGACCTGGACGCTGCTGAGTGACGGCATGTTCTGGCTCGGACCGGACCCGGACACGGCCTCGGCGGCCTGGGGCATGAGCTACTACCGCACGTGCGTCTACGGCCGCTTCCAGCACATCGCCAGCGGCAAGACGGTCTGCGTCCTGAACACGCACTACGAGACGCCCGGCAACGACGAGGCGCAGACCGAGGGCTCTGCCATCATCCTGGCACGTATGGCCTCGATCTGCCAGGCCAGCGACAGCCTCACGGTGCTCACGGGCGACTTCAACGCGCTGCGGTCGTATCCGGCCATGCAGGCGCTGTTCACGGGCGGCCTGGTGGACTCGTCCACGGACCCGACCTTCTGCGGCGACATGCTGTCGTCCACTTGTCAGACCAAGTTCGACTTCACGCTGCACACGTCCAGCAGCTCCGCGTGTCTGAAGCAGACCAAGGTCTTGCGCCAGGCCTTCGACAGCTGCTATCCGTCCGACCACGCCGCCCTGCTGAGCTCGTACTCGCTCAGTGGCACCGACTGCAGCTCCAGCTCCAGCACCGGCAGCTCCGCTTCGTCGTCCAGCTCATCAAACAGCACCGAGTCTTTGAACACCACCAACAGTACAAGCACCAGCTTCAGTACCAGCTTTAGCACCAGTGGAACCACGCAGGAAGTCCAAACGGCTGGAACGGTCAAGCCCAGCAGCAGCACAGACAGCTACGGAAGTGACAGCTCGGAAGGCGGCGACGAGGCCACGACCATCACGACCCAGTCCTCTGGAGGCTCCAGCGCCACCGGAACAGTCATGGCGATATTCGGAGTGCTCGCGGCCGTCGGAGTCGTGTGCGCTCTCGTGGTGCGAAGGAAGCGCGCTCTGCAGGCCCAAGCCAACGGCGTCAAGGCGTCCATGGACACTCAGCCTCGGTTCTTCGCCGTGGTGGACAGCCAGCCGGCCATGCTCTCGCCCAGCCGACGATCCAGCAGCTAAGACGAAGAGAACGTAGTGGAAGTATGAGCCCAGCAACACTGGAGATTAAACTATGTAAATGCAAATGGTAGCTAAAGATTCAATGCAACAGAGCTTCCATTATGCAAACTACTGACATGAACATGATGCCTGTCTTAGTTGCCAGGGCCACGCGCTGCGATCTCCCACACACTCTCCACCACTCCATTGCGGAAGCCCACGACAAAGTCGTAGAGGTTCGTGGTCGGATCGCAATGGCCGGGCGTGAGCAGCAACTGCTTGCCCAGCGGCGGCATAGGGATCGCGCTCTTGGACTCAGTTGCGGGCACGAGAATGCCGTGCTCGTCGCCGCCGGGCTGATACTCGAGCGGCGGCAGCGCACTGGCGTCCGTGCACGAGAACACGAGCGGCACGCCAGAGTCCAGCGACACGGCCTTCATGCCGGCGTCCACCACGGCGCGCGGAGCCTGTTCATTCACGCTCATGACCGTAGTCAGCACGAACAGACTCTGCTCCCAGTCGCGCACGTGGTGGCCGTCCTGGGCCAGATTGCGAGCGTAGTCGGCGTCGTTGAACAGGTACGAGCCGGGCTGCACCTCCGTGAAGACGCCGGTGCCAGCCTCCAGCAGGTACGTGCCGGTGCCGCCGCCCGTGACGGTCGAGCAGTCGAGACCTTGGGCCTTGAAGGCGTCGCGGACCTTGGCTGCCTTGCGCGCCACGCCTTCGACCACCGTCTTCTTCTCTGCGTGGCTGCGGATGTGCTGGGCTGAGCCGTGGTAGGCCTGGATGCCAGCCAGCGTCAGGTTCTTGCTCGCGTCGATCTGCTTGGCCAGCGCCAGCGCTTGGTCCACGGTGTCCACGCCGCAACGGTTCTGGCCCACGTTCACGTCCACGAGCGCGTGGAACGTGACGTCCATGGAAGCAGCCACGGCCTGCGCCTGGCGGATCGTGGCCTCGTGGTCAAAGATCAGCGTCACGCGCGCGCCCAGCAGCACGAGCTGCGCCATGCGCTCGTAGCGGGTCTGGCCGTAGATCTCGTTGCTTAGCAGCAGGTCCTGCACGCCGCCGGCGAACATGGCTTCGGCCTCAGCCACTTTCTGGCAACAGAGCCCCACGGCCTTGGAGTGGCGCAGCTGGAGCTGTCCGATCTCAGCGCACTTGTGGGCCTTGGCGTGCGGTCGGATGGCCACTGCGGGCTTCAGGTGCTGCAGCGAGCGACGCAGCGCCGTGAGATTCGTCTCCATGGCGCCCAGATCCACGACCAGACACGGCGTCTCGACGACTTCGAGGCGGTCGCCGACGTTCGCAGGGCGGCGGCGCGTGAGCGTGGCCATGGCCTTGCGGTGGCCGCCGTTGGCGTTCAGAAACCGCTGCGCGCCCTTGACAGCCAACGCTGTCGCGGCCGCCGCCGTGAGCCCCACGGCCGCCAGCGAACTCGGACTTCTCGTGCTCCACATGATGCGGATCAAACAATGGTCGGCGGCATTTCCGATTTTAGAGTAGTGTGCACCACATTATCTAAGCTGCTTCAACATCATTGGTTTATGGCAATCTGTGACGTGTGAACGTGTTAATTGTGGGGTACTTCCGACAGCCGTCATCGAGTTTGTGCGCACGCAGCGTGACGCGGCCGAGCTTATCTGTGCTGCTTACCTCGAGGTTAATGACGCAGGATCACAGCACCTCGCAGATATGGTGAAGGTTGGCGGGTAGATGGTCGATGCCTGATGGCGGAGTAGAGGCGTAGGAGCCAGGCTGATTGTAAGCTCATCATTGAAGGGGCGTCCGCACTGACAAGTGGGTCGCGGTTGAAAGGTTTTACGGAATACCGACAATGTAAAGCGCTGTTTAGATTACTGATATCAAGTCAAGCATGAACTCAAAGCTAGGACCGCAAAGATAACGCTCGCGATGGATCAGTAATCGTTAGGAGATTCGATCGCGAACGGCGGCGGCGCAACAAATCTTTTTTCCCGGGGAAAAGAAAATGCTGGCTCCATCGTCTCCACCTCCGGGATGTAAGGCTCAGGCTCGATTTCTACCTCCGATGATTCGTTGTCGATTGGGTTGTAGTTTTGCTGCTTGCTCTTGCTTTCCATCTTGGACTGTGTGGTCTTGTGGCTCTCCATTTTGATCTGAGTAGGCTTGTAGGCGTCCATCTTCGCCTGAGTGGACTTGTGGCTTTCCATCTTCGCCTGAGTGGACTTGTGGCTTTCCATTTTCGCCTGGGTGGCCTTGTGGCTCTCCATCTTCGCCGCGTTCGTGGTATGCGCTTCCAAACGGGCGCTCATGGGCACACCGACGTGCTTGTCCGTCAACTTTCGAAGGTTGGCAGCGTCCACAACGCTGGGCAAAGAGAGAGCAAGTGCTACCGTCGCGACAAGAATACCGATCTTCATCGTGCTTCTGTGACCCAGAAAATGAGTTTGTGTCTGCGAGAATTGCGCTGCAGTCCAAGTCCGGATTCCATGGCGAGAGGTCGCGATCCTGCGGCTGGAAGCTCTTCCTAATGGCCGCTTTTCAGTCTGAAGGGACGCCAACGATTCCACAGATCCTTTCAGTGTTGCTAGTAAGCAGATTTCGAATTCTCTTCTGTGCACGGCTTCACGCGTGGACTGGTTGGTATGCTTGCCAGGCACTTGGCCGATTTGACAAGGTTCGCGTCGTACAAACTGAGAGCAAGAGTCACCATTAGAGCGTCTGCAGAATTGAGATCTTCATCGCTTTCACTGATGTAGTTGGCTGGCGGTCTGATGGATAGCACCTGTTCAGTTGTATCTGTTCGTTTGATCATTAACGATTGAATGGTCGTGAGAAGCCGTCTCTTGGGGTTTTGGCGTATACGTTAATGGAGGCAAACACCAAAGGTTTTGCCTTTTGATCGTGAAGAGGAGTCATGATCAGCCAACAATGAACTGTTAGAATCAATATTATACTACATTTGATATGATTTGTGACCTTTATAACTGTATATTGGTACATTGGTGGTACCGACTATTTCGAACCATTAAAAGCCGACTTGAATTACACAGTTTTAGTCGACTACGAGTTGATTGCCAAGCAGAAAGCAGGCAGAGAGCGAGAGCACCAGAATGGAGAATGCAGTCATGGACGAGAGCAGCAGCCACCTGACGCTGGAGGGCGTGGATCACGCAGCCTTCGAGTGGTCGCACGACCATCCGCATCTACTGGACGTGGCGCTCTTCGATGACGTCGATGGCCTGCTGCACGGCATGGAGCTTCCCATCTTCTCCGACAGCGCCATGACAGAGGACGACCATGCCATGGAGATAGCGGTCGACAATGTACGTGTTACTATATGCGCCTATCACATGATGACTGTTAGAATCAGATGTGTCCTTTGTTATCAGCCCGAGAGCGAGCTCTTGCAGCGAGAGATCGAGTTCTTGGAGGCGCAGCGCAGGTTCCTGCAGCTCAAGATCGACGTCGCAGCCAGACAGCGATCGGAGACGACCGAAGAGAACGCAGAAGCCCAGCGGCAGGCTGCGCACGAGAAGCAGATGCTCGAAGAGGTCACGGCGCAGAAGTCGCTGCTATCCGGATTGTATGCGCAGCAGCAGCAGAGTCTGCAGCAGTTGAAATCGCTCATCAATGAGAGCCCCATGCAGGACTACGTGAGCTCTATGTGATCCTATGATGCGCAAGACTTCGTTCTGACCCATCTTGTATGGATTCTGTAGCGCATGACGCTGATGACACCCATGGAATCCTTCATCAAGCTCGGCAAGGACAAAGCCAAGCGCCGCAAGACGCTGCTGGATCTGCGCGACGAAAAGATCGAGGCCGCGCGCATCTACATCGAGCGCCAGGCGCAGTGCGTCGACACTGATCGGCAGTTCTTCTATCTGGATTCCTTCGAGAAGTTTGGCAAGTTCTACACCGTGGACTTCAGCATTGCGAAGCTGGAGAACACGACGCTGGAAGAAGTGGCGGCTGTGATCCAGAACCACTTCTTTACGACCAACGATGGCATCTCGCAGCTGCTGGGGAACGTCACGAACCGAGAGGTGCGTACTCCAGCTTGCAGGCAGGATTTGATTGATCTGATACGTATGCGTCGCTTGAGACAGTTCTTCGACGGCGTGGACCATACCTTCCTCAACTGTCGCATCGTGGACCGCGTGGATATCCCCAAGCAGAGCTTCCATGACCGAGGCTTTGTGGTGCAAGAGTCCAACGTGGTCATGTTCAAGAAGACCGAAGGGAGAACGACTGTCATGGTCTCGGACTACGTTGACGAAGACGAGCTGCATCCGTATCGCCCTGGCAGTCGTATCCGCAAGGACATCACCGTCGGGTACGTCTTCTCTCGTCTCTTGATTCCTAAATGAGCTGCTCATTTGGAAAATGTATCCATCCGCTAGCATCGTGTTAACCCAGCAGGTATCACCGAATGGAGTCGAGGCGGTTGTCATGAAGCGGTTCTCGTTCATCAAGCACCATTTCCCGCACACGAAGCCGTCACCAGCCGTGCTACAGGCCATTTCGACTCGAGTGATTCTCTGGGGCCAGGCTGTGCTCTATTGCTTGGCCAGCCAGCAGCAACGGCGGCAACACCAGCAAAGCCATGTCGTAATGGACAGCAACTCCCCATGAAGCGGATGGCCATCCGCCTCAATTATTTATTTCAATCCGGACAGAATCTCAAAAAGAAGCGGATGAGAACAAGCCACGTGTGAAAAGCTTCGCTCCTTTGTACCCTGACGTGCGAACTGGAAATTAGAGTGCTGATTGGTCTATCCGATTACATTTGAACCAATGGAATTACATCCCGTGAAAGGGAATGGTTGCAACCAGTGATTATGCGCCCGAGTGAAGGTCACGCCTCAACAAAGCGGGCCGTGGATACCAATGCCGCTCAGTTAAGTTTCTGTTAAACAGAGCGACTATCGATGAGCCCATCTCGATTTAACTTTATCGAACCAACGTTTATGACACAATACGGTACACCAGGGGGAAACCTCAACTTTGTTTCCAATCCTTTATAAACGTTCAGGGCTAGGGATCCACCGCCGGCTCTTCTCGTCCTCTGCCCCATTTTGTTCGAGAACGTACGGCGGTCGCGACAAGCATCTCATTTCCCAAGGAAACAGTCAGGCATACAGACCATGGCCACAGCCATGCCAGAGGATCTCATGATGGAGTACGACCTGCTACAGCTGGACGATAAAGACGCTGCCGCGGCTTTCCCTGCGTCCCCGTCCACTTTTTTCATGACCGAAGCGGACCACGCTGCGCAAGCGGATCCAGCGCCTGGCACCAACCATTTGGCGGACGAAGACGCCATGATCAATGATCTGCTCATGGAGGGCGAGCACTTCCTCTCGGAGATGGATCTGGAGCTCTCCCAGAGGCAACTGGAGAGCACGATGGACTGCGCCGTGAAGTGCGATCTGCTGGCCTCGCCTTGCTCCATGGCCTCGCCCGGCCACGACATGATGTCCCCCCACGCGGACCTCGATGGCGTGGCGGACTGCCCGTACGCGCACATGATGAGCCAGGTTCTGGCCACACAGGAGACTGCAGCATCGATGCTGCCGCCCTCGACCCCCTCGTCGCTTCAGCAGCACGAGTCTGTGGATCTCACGACTGAGGACGACGCTGATGATGAGCGCGATGAAGAAGAGGCCGCAGCTGTGGAGCAGACGACCATCACAGACGTTGAGCTGCCAGCTGAGGAAGCAGAAGAAGAGCCCACTAAGGTACTCTTCCTCACTTGTGTTGTCAGTGCAGAGTCGAGTGCTCATGATGTGATCTGGCGAATAGAACGATCTGGATCTGCTGCAGAAAGAAGCCAAGTACCTGGAGGCTCAATACGACTTCCTGGTGTCCCGCGCAAAGTCTCAAAAGCCGCAGCGCTCGGGCGTCAAGACCAAACGCCGTGGACGCGAACCGGCCCCGACAGGCAAATCCCAGGACAATACGATGCTGACTCAACTGGTTTCGCAGCAGCAGGTGTATCTGCAAAACCTGAAGGCTATGCTCACCTTTGCACCTGTGAACGACGTGGTAAGGATAGTCGCGTGTCCATTTATCGGACATGAAGAGGAGACTAACATGTTTTCCCTTAGCGCATGGCCCTGGCGACTCCAATGGAGAGCTACATCCATCTTGGTCGTGAATTTGACGAGCGAAGACGCACGATCATGTCGCTGCGCGATGACAAGCTGGACATGACGTACCGGTACATTGAGAGCAAGGCCGTGGGACTGAATGTGGATCAGCCGTACCAGTACTCGGACATGTTTGAGAAGTTTGGCAAGAACTACTGCGTGAACTTCGCCATCTCCAAGTACGATGGCGTGGCTGTCATGGACGTGGCGAAAGCTATTTACGACCAAATTGCTGGTAAGGATGAAGCCATGATCAATGCTATGGGCTGCATGACCATGCGCGAGTCCTACGACCAGATCAAGTGCAACTTCATGCATCAGCGCGTCGTGTCGAGCATGAAGTGGAACGACGAAGCGCTGGACAACATGCCAGACATCGAATCGAACTCCATCATGTACAACCGGTATAAGGACAACGTTTGCGTCATGGCCATCGACTACATTGACAAAGACGATCTGCATCCGTACCTGCACAAGGATCGCATCCGCAAGGATGTCACCAGCGGGTAAGTCTGCTGTAGTTGGCGTACGCACATGTGCAAATGCTGGATCTAATTGTTGCTGTCATTTCCTCTGTAGCGTCGTTTTGTCAGAGCACGTGGATGCCAATGGACAGAAGTCCGTTATCATGAAGCGCTTCTTGATGGCCAAGTTCCACATGTACCCGCACCACGCCAGCAAGGAGCAGAACGAGAAGTTCTTCACCAAGTTGCCCATGTTCCACGAGAAGATGCGCAACATGATGGTGAACAAGATGGACGTGCAAGACAGCGAGAAGTTCGCTCGCATGCATCCAGCTTCTCTTCCGATCGAGGGCTGCTGCGCCCAGTACCATTGAGTAGGATTTGATAATGAATCCAATGCTTATTTATGTTTTTAAGTCACGAAAGAACTGAATTTAGTTTCTTTGAAGCAAACAGAAGAGATAATGACAGATCTCAAACATCACAACTATTTGTTCAGTTGGATTCAATTGCGCAAAATACACGACTCCATTCTAAATAGTCCTGATGGGGATATGCCTGTACTCGTATTCGTGAGAATCACAAATGGGTGGAACACTCACAGTGGATTTGGACAGGCACTAGAATAGCAATTTACTTGGCATCCGCCAATTTGACCGGTCACAAGAAGTGGATGGGGAAGAGCGGTTTGCCCTTTGGACCGTGGCCTCGACGGGGGCACGTTGATATGGTAATCAAATCCTCAGCGCGTGATTACGCTTCGAGTGATGGTCGCGTTACTTACCAATACCGTTCGATTAAGTTTTGCCTGCTTCTGCTCGTACAAGAATTGGCCAGTCGTGTTAACTTTATCGAGGCTTTAGGTTACCACTCTCCAAAGAGGCAGAAATTCTGCGCAATTATTTCGGTGAAACCTAGCCCTAATCCCTGTGAGTTTAGGGGAACCACAACTTGCCTGCCTGCTGCCTTCGTCCTCGGCTTGGTCCCCCATTTTGTTTCGAGAACGTACGGCGTTCGTGACGAGAACGCCCAACGACCACACTCTGTCGCTGCAGACCATGGCCGCCGCCCTTCCGGAAGATTTTGCGATGGAGTATGACATGCTGCAGCTGGACGAGCACGACCACGCCACCCACGTCTCCTCTTCATTTCCAGTGTCCCCGTCTTCCTTTTTCATGACCGAGGCGGACCACACAGCACAAGCGGATCTAGCGGCTAGCACCAACCATTTGGCGGACGATGACGCCATGATCAACGACCTGCTCATGGAGGGCGAGCACTTCCTCTCGGAGATGGATCTGGAGCTCTCCCAGAGGCAACTGGAGAGCACGATGGAGTCTGCTGAGAACTGCGACCTACTGGCCTCGCCCTGCTCCATGGACTCCCCCTGCAACGACTTGATCGACGCGCTCCCTGGCCACGCGGACCTGGCGAGCATCGGCGACTGCCCCTACGCTTACATGATGAACCTGCTCAACAAAGAAGAGGAGAAGATCACGGGCTCCTCCATGCTGGCGCCCGCGACCCCTTCGGCATTCCAGCAGCACCAGACCATCCAGCACCAGGACTCCATTGACCTGACGACGGAGGACGATGCTGATGACAGTGACGAGCAAGAAGAAGCTGCTGCAAAGAAGCAGATGCCTGTTGTGGTTGAGCAGCCAGTGCAGGAGGCTGAGAAGCCCCCCAGCAAGGTAAGGAGCTCTGCATTGCTGCTTTCTTGGATCGTGATGTTGACACTGTTAATGTGAGTAGAAGGAACTAGATCTGCTGCAGAAGGAGGCCAAGTACCTGGAAGCCCAATACGACTACCTGCTCTCGCGCGCCAAGTCTCAGAAGCCCCAACGCACGGGTGTCAAGGCCAAGCGCCGTGGACGGGAGCCTGAACCCAAACCGTTGTCCCAGGACAACAAGCTGCTGAATGAACTGGTGTCCCAGCAGCAAGTGTATCTGGACAACTTCAAGGCCATGCTAGCCTTTGCGCCCGTGAACGATGTGGTACGCTACAAGAAGCAATTGCTTCATTCTGACGATGATGCTGATGATTTCTGTGTTGTTTTCCCATAGCGCATGGCCCTGGCGACTCCAATGGAGACCTACATCCATCTCGGCCGTGACTTTGACGAGCGAAGAAGCACGATCCTGTCGGTGCGCGAAGACAAGCTGGACATGACGTACAAGTACATCGAGAGCAAGGCGCAGGGACTGAACTTGGATCAGCCCTACCAGTACTCGGACATGTTTGAGAAGTTTGGCAAGAACTACTGCGTGAACTTCGCCATTTCCAAGTACGAGGGCGTGAGCGTTCAGGCGGTGGCACGCGCAATCTACGAACAGATTGCTGGCAAGGATGAGTCCCTTGTCAACGCCATGGGCTGCATGACCATGCGCGAGTCCTACGACCAGATCCGATGTAACTTTATGCATCAGCGCATTGTGTCGAGCATGAAGTGGAACGACGACACGCTGGACAACATGCCGGATATTGAGTCGAACGCCATCTTGTACAACCGATTCCAAGACAACGTCGCCATCCTAGCCGTCGACTACATCGACAAGGACGACTTGTATCCGTACCTGGACAACGATCGCATCCGCAAGGATGTGTCCAGCGGGTAAGTCTTCTCCCAGCAGCGTTGCCTTGATCTATCTAGTTCTGGTTCTCACATTGCACTGATGTTACATATAGCGTCGTGCTGAGTGAGCATGTTGATGCCAATGGACAGAAGTCGGTCATCATGAAGCGCTTTCTGATGGCCAAGTTCCACATGTTCCCGCACCATGCGAGCAAGGAGCAGAACGAGAAGTTCTTCGACAAGCTGCCCATGTTCCATGAGAAGATGCGCGACATGATCACGGACAAGCTGAACATGCCCGGCGGCACCGATGCCTTCTGCTGTTCGGGGGTGCCTCCTGGTCCAGTCGTCGGCCATGGCGTGACGGATGAGGCTCGCTTCTGAGTCTGTTGACCTCCATGGAGGCCTTTGCATTTCCACTCTTTCTCCATTTCTCTTTTGGGCTCGCACGTGATTCCACATAATGGTTCGTATAATGATTATTTATGTCTTTAGCTTGTTACCTCTTTGCTTCAGCTACGCCACCTTGCTCCTTATTCGTATCGTGAGCCTTGATTTTCCGAACAGCAACCCTCTCAAAGCCGATGGTGTTTAATGGTTGTAATTTACCAGTCACGACCGAATATATTTTCTTGGCGCCAAACCAGGAGATAAGCAGGCATACCGTATCAAATATCAAAATGCCGCGTGACATCCGGTCATTCTTTGCGAGCGCTGCTCCTGCGGCCAAGAGACAGAAGCGCTCTGCGGATGCACCGGAGACCAAGCCGGCAGATGCTGCGTCCGCCTCTGAGGCGGATATTGCTGTTGAGGCAGAAAAACCAGTGGAGGCGGACGCCGCTGCAGAGTCAACAAAGCAACCCACTGAGATCGATGGTGACGCAGAGCAAGAAGCCGAAGAGCTCACGAGCGATATCGAGAGCTTCAAGCAGCTGCAGACAAATCTAAAGGCCCTGATGGACGCTTCCTGGTTCCAGCAGCTGCAGAAGCAGTTCACGCAGTCGTATTTCCGCTCGCTGGTCGCTTTTCTCATCAAGGAAGAGCTTGCGTACGTAGCACTCATTGCATTGTGGCTCTGATCAGTGGCAATACTAATGCGAGAGTACGCTTGATCCATTGACAGCAAGCGCACAATCTACCCTCCGCCACGCGATGTGTTCGCGTCGCTACGCGACTGCGCATTCTCGAGCCTCAAGGTGGTGATTCTGGGCCAGGACCCGTACCACGGCCCCGGCCAGGCGCACGGCCTGAGCTTCTCTGTCGGCGCTGGCGTTCCTCCGCCTCCCAGTCTCAAGAACATCTACAAGGAGGCCATGAGCGACGTGGAGATCCAGCGTCCGAGCCACGGCTGCCTCACGTGCTGGAGCAAGCAGGGCGTGCTGCTGCTCAACACGGTGCTCACGGTGCGCAAGGGCGAGCCGAACTCCCACAAGAAGCAGGGATGGGAGCGCTTCACGGACGCCGTGATCCAGAACATCAATGCTAATGCCAGCAACGTGGTCTTCCTGCTCTGGGGCAAGCCGGCGCAGGAGAAGGGAGCGATCATCAACAAGAGCAGGCACCTGGTGGTGGTGTCTTCACATCCGTCACCTCTAGGAGCCACCAAGACCAACGCGCCGTTCATCGGCTCCAAGTGCTTCTCACGAGCCAATGAATATCTGGTCGCTAATGGCAAGGAGCCCATCGACTGGCAAGTCCTCTAGCTCACTTTCTATTTTGCTTTGTCCACAGTCCTCATCAGCAGCTTCAGTCGCGATACTTTCTTCCTCACAGTCGAACTGCAATGTGCAGAGCCCAAGAGGTGATGAATCAATAACATGTACAGCTTTCACGGTGCTCCAATTTATTTCGCAGACTATGGATGCTATGCATTCTTGCTCGTCACTCGCTTCCTGCTCTGCAGCTGGTAGCTCCAGGCATTGAGCTCCTTGAGGTTCAGAGGCGAGTTCTTCCGAGACAGCAGCGCGATCACGCGCCGCCGCGTGTCGAAGAGCGCGTCTCGGAAGTGGAGCAGCGTCGTGCTCGGGTCTCTGATGATCTTCTGCTGCCAGGCCGCGTCCAGCGCCAGCATCGAGTGCATGAAGAGCTGGCCCAAGGCGACTTCCACGGGCCAGTCGGCGAACACGAGCTGCTGCGAAGACGCCAATGATGCGGCGTCGGCCAACAAACACGTGAAGCCGCGCAGCTCTGGACGCGATCGACTCGGATGCGAAGCGTCCAGCTCGATGTTCTCGGTGCCGCAGCACGGACAGAGGAGCGGGAGCGGGTCCTTCAGATTGAGATGGATGAGCAGGATCTCCAGCAGGTTGATGGCGCAGAGGCACACGGGGAAGCGGTTCTCGCGCACCATTCGCTGCAGTGGCAAGAGACAGACGCTGGTGTTAGGAGGACAGCTTAATGATCGGAAGCACATGAGGCGTGCGCACTTTGAACTCGTCGTTCATGTGGTCAGCAAAGTAGAGCAGCATCTTGAGCGCCAGTTTTCCAGACGTGCGCAGATCCGACACCGGATCGTCATTCTGCAGCCATTCACAGGTTTGAGTCAGTGGTTCATGCATATGCAGAGGTCTGAAGCCAGCAGAGCCAGACCTGGAAGCCCACGTCTCTCCATCGGGAGTTCACGCGGCCTTCGTACGGCAGCGTGGGGAAGAGACTGTTCCAGAGGTCCTGCAGCATCTCTTCGTCTCCTATAGCAGCCACATGGACGCCCCGTAAGCCATTGGAGCCATAGTATCCGTCGTAACGTGTGCAGAAGTACCTGGCATGGCCGAGTCGAAGTTCTCGCGCGCCTTCTGCCGAAGGAAGAAGATCTCGCCCATCTACGTCGTTGGGAGTCAGTCCGCCATGCAGCCATCCAGCCATTAGCTCTCTCTCTCACCTGGGCGGACGTGGCGAAGTCCTCATAGTCCGTAATGCGCTCGGGGAAGAGCCACTTCCAGCAGCTCCAGTGCGAACAGCCGCAGCTCCAGCTCTCGGTCTCCGCTGCGTCGGCGCAGCTGCTGTAGCTGCTGGCGTGGGACGACGAGTCCGTGGAGCTGCGCGGCTGCGTCCAGAGCAGCGCCTCCGGGTCCTTCTTGAGCCGCGAGAGGCAGCCGCCCTTGTCGCTCGCCTTCTCGTGGCCCAGCAGCGGCCGAGTCGCGTCCATGAGGCTTGAGACTTGGTGTAATCCTCAACAGGCACAGTGGCCGCCGGATACGACACGTGATTGGTGGAAAATATTAATTCAAAAGGGTTTCAGCCAATGGAAACACGAGAAACTGAGTTGACCGAAGATCGTTGGGGGGCGGAATATGCGACAGGCCCGCCTGACATAAAGAGACTGTACCAGTGGGAATGGTACATCAACATGTGGTTGACTGTCTGTCCATAAGCATGAGACACATACATGCATGGTCCCCATATGCATGGGCTGTAATGGCCATCACTTGTCGAATGCGCGTGTTTGGAAGGCATTACGCCTCTGGGACATTATCCTCCAGACTGCGTTGGTGTTGAGGTGAGTAACGAGAGCTTCACACAGTCATCACGTGTTTAGACTCGGGGCTTTTAGTCCTGGGCCTCTGGGCCAAGCCTGAATGTAATAGCAAATCCCAACAGAAAGAGCCCAGTCAGTCATCAGCTCTGTCGTTCAGTCAAAGCGCCACTCTCGCAATGGAAATAGACACGGCCCAGATCCCCAAGAAGAGCTCCAGCTCCAGGAAGCGGCTCAATCCCAGTGACCAGTGCGTCGACGCCTTCCTCACAGACCTGCACGCCCCTCGACGCAAGCCTGCGCGCTCCGCCACCGTACGTTGGCTGGTCCCAGCCCTTCTCTCTCTGCTCGGCGTCTAATGAGGGAGCTCCCCTGTTGTAGCATGAGCTGCGGCACCTGAGAGCCAAAGCCGCGCGTATGGAGAAGCAGATGCGAGCGCTGTGCGCCAAGTGGCACCAGCATCTGCCGGACCAACGCGTGCGCTTGGAGGCGTGCAAGGCCGCCCAGGCGCGCTGGGTCACGACGCAAGTGGAGCGGCAGAACCACGAGCTCAAGCAGCAGATCATGTGGCAGCAGCTCTTCTACTCGTCCCTGCAGGTCGTGTCCACGCAGTCGCCGCTACTGGAGCATGCGCAGAGCTCCGTGATCTTCCGCACGCTGCATCAGTATCTGCATCTGCGCAGCTGGATGGACGCAGAGCAGCGGACATTGCAGCTACAGGCTCAGTGCGAACGGGTCCTGAACGCTATGCCCTCGGCCATGGACCGGTTCACAGGGCGATTGCAGGCCAAGGCCACGACGGAGATGCCGTTTGCGTGCTCCAGCGTCATGGCGGACGCCGAGCACACGTACTTGACCAGCATCCTCATCTGCCGGATCCCCAATCTGCAGGTGGACTCGGCCTTCGCAGCCATCATGGACTACTGCTTCGAGCCCACGACCGAGGTCGCCAACCGGATCGGCGTGCGCTTCGATATCCAGGTCCGATGTCCTGCTGTCTGGCCTGGAGACATCCGCTTACTGACGCTCTTGCTTGGCCCTTGTCTTGCGCAGGAGATCAGCCAACTGGGCGACCACCAGCTCTACAGAGACGTCTACTACAGCAACGGCCCGCACGTCACATCCCATTCAAGAACGATCTTCGCCTCGCGCCTGAGCGTCGAGAGCGGAGAGATCATCGCGGACTTCGTGGACAAAGACGACTCGCTTCCGCCGATTGCAGAGAGCGCTCTGCGACGCGAGACCTGCGTCCGGTACGTCTCTCTCTCAGCCAAGCAATGGTCATTCAGCTCCTGACGCGTGCTTGTTGTGCCTTCAGGATCCAAATGTGCGCAGTGCGAGACCCCGAGACCGGCCACGACCAGCTTCTGATTCGACGCATCGCCTCAATTCGGTACAATCGCCTGCCCAGCTCCGGTCTGGTGAGGCACGACGTGCACACGACCAGAGCCTGGGTGAATGGAGATCTGCTGCTGGACGTGCTCTCGAGACGCATCAAGCAGAAGTCTGACTCTCCATAATCTCCATACTGTAGCCATTCAGCCACTTGACAAAAGTAAAAACCTGGGTATTTTAATATCCCCAGGAAATCATCCAAATACCTGATTTGGCTTTTATTGTCGCAATGGGTTGAACTCCAGGTTTGGCCGTTTTCTGGATGGGACCTGGCTCCGTGGCATCATCACGCAGATGATGGCAGGCCATAGTGAAGCGTGATGCGGTCACAGCCCCAACACATCCATACAGTCTCTCATATAATTGCAGTGAGGATTTGACTGCCTGACGAAGATCACGGGATATCACGGCGTTCAATTGGTAAACGCACGCCAACGAGCTACACACTCTCTCTCTCGCTCCTCATGGCCTGGGCAGTCCCGACTCGCGATCCCTTCCGCTTCGAGGACCACGAGGGCCACGACTTCCTCAGCGCCGACCAGTACCAGCCACCGCGCAAGAGCAAGCCCTCCGCCACCGTACGTGACTGAGTCCCTGGGCTTCTGGGCTTTCGTACTGAGTCTCTCTGTCTAGGACGAACTGCGGCACTTGCGCAAGAAGGTCGAGCGCCTGGAGAACCAGATGAACGCTCTGTGCGCCAAGTGGCGAGTCGGTCTGCCTAATCGTCGCATGAGGTACCAGGCCTGTGGCGCTGCCAGAGCCAAGTGGCTCTCGTCCCAGTCGGAGAAGCTGAACCGTGAGCTCAGACAGCAGCTGACGCAGCAGCAGCTCTACCTGGCCTCCCTGCAGCACAACCTCACGCAGTCGCCGTTGCTTGAGCCCTCGCGCAGCAAGGACATCTTCCAGGCGCTGCACCGCTCGCTGAGTCTCAGCGGGCACCAGAGCTCGGAGCAGCGCATCGCTCAGCTCCAGCTCCAGTGCCAGCTCATGCTCAAGTCCGTGCCGACCGTGACCAAGCGGTTCTCAAGCCGCCACCTCCCCAAGGCCACGACCGAGACGCCGTTCGCCCACACCAGCATCATGGCCGACACCAAGTGCACGTACGTGTCCAGTCTCCTGCTCTGCCGGATCCCCAACCTGCCGCTGGAGACCGCGTTCAACGTCCTTCTCGAGGACTCGAGCGATCGAGATCTGATCTACAGCCGTCTGGGCATCCGCCTCGACTTGCAGCTGATCCACGACGTCGGCTACAGACAGCAGTACTTGCAGCTGAGCTACCGGAACGGGGGACACGTGAGTTCGACCATGCGGCCTCTGTTCGCAGCGCAGCTGAACGCGGACGAGGCCGTCATCTCGTGCGATTTCGTGGAGCAGGACGATCTGATGACCAGCCCTGACGAGAGCGAGCTGCAGCGCCAGTCCTGCTACGGGTGAGTGTCCGATTGCTCTGTGTGTGTTGAGGAGTCCCGATCAACTGACTGGAATGTGGTTGTAGCATTCATCTGCGACGTGTGGTGGACTCCGTAACAGGGCAGGAACATGTTCTCCTGCAGCGCATGGTGGCGGTGCGCTACAACCGACAGCCCACCTCCATGCGGCTGCAGAGCGACATCCAGTCCGCTGCGCCATGGGTCAATGGCGATCTGCTGCTCGAACAGCTCCACCGAGTTGCGCAGCATTTTAGTCCCATTCTCTCATATTAAATTGTTTTATTTCCGTCAATACCCATGATCCATAAACTACGTAGTTATGGGATCATGTCATATCCTACGATGTCCAAATGCAGCGGGAGTACGGTACTGCACCGCTTTTAGCGTATCAAAATGAACCTGCGGCTCCCCTGGCAGCGGCTCATGGGCTTCCGCGTCGAGCGCTTCGCGGCCTCTGCGGCTGCCCCCAGCGCCTCCTTTGGACCAGAGCGTGTGAGCATCCGCCTGGAATCCCAGGCCAACCGCCGCCTGCATCCAGAGCCTCAGCCGGAGATCTCCATCGAGCGGATCTGGCGCCAGGCGTTGGAGCAGTCGCCCAGACTCTTCAATGGCTCCAAGTTCCGTCTGCAGCAATGGACGCTGCGCAACAATCTGCTGCAGCTGCACTGGGGCCTATCCGACTACAAGACGTACTTGGGCACATGCTGCTCCACGAGCCTGCCCCAGTGGCTGCAGGACGCCACAGACCACGGAATGAGCGACCAGTTCGCGTATCTGTCGCGGAAAGTGGGCGTGGCGGCCGTGCTGGAGACGGCGGACGACCAGATCGCGTTCATCCGACGCAGCGAGAGCGTGGGCATCTATCCCAACATGTTCGACACGCCCGGAGGCCACCCAGAGCCGTCGGTAGGCTGGATTGTTCCATTCAAGAGAGTCTTGATGAGCGACTGATGGTGGTTTACTAGCACATAGGCTTGAGTATGGAGACGCTGACAGAGCTGGAACGCCCAGGCCAAGAAGAACTCAAGAGCGCTATGGAGACGGCAGCAGTTGACGAGTTCTTCAAGTCCATTGTGACTGAAGTGCATGAGGAGCTCAACGTGGCTCAGACCGATCTCAGCGCCTCGCCCTTGCTGCTTGGCGTCGTGTACCAGGGCGAAGCCTGCACGCCCAGCTTCAGTACGTCCATTAACAGATTGATTGGCCTGCTGTTGATTCACTGGCTCACTATTGGTATCTGCAGCCTTCTTCCTCAAGAGTCTGCGCTCGGCTGAGGAGGTCCGAGCGCTTTATGCCGCTGGTCCAGCCGACCAGTTCGAGTCCTCAAGACTCGAGTTCATCGATCGCCAGACGCTTCTGAAGCAGACCGACGCCTCTGCATTTGGGTAGGCGGTTTCCTGCATCAGTCTATTGTTTGCTCTGCCTTATATCTGATCTATTGTGCGTTGACAGTGGAGACCAGCTCACGCCTTCTGCCCAAGGAAGCATCAGTCTCTGGAGAGAGTTCGCCTCGGCTCTGTAGTCACATTTGTATCAAAATTCTAGAAGGAAAGGGCGAGTATTATCGTGGTTTAACGAGCTAACTCTTGCACTTTCAACTGCTGTTCTACCCAGTGACGTCCATGATCAGCGCCACGCCGGCCAGAACCCATCGCGCAGGCGGCGATTTCGTCTTGAGCTGGGCCGAGAACACGTACGTCGGTCCTCGCTGCTCGGTCTTGTAGCAAGGGCAAACGAATGAGCCCTTGATGTCCAGCTTGTCCGATGCCACGGCCTTGCAGTTGATCACGGGCATGGGGCAGAACATCTCCTTGGGCTGTGATTTGTCCACCGTGTTGTTCGTGACGTCCCAGCGACCGCCCATGAGGTACAGACCGTGGATGTAGGCACCATCACGTGAGGGCGCATCAATCTCCGTGTTGCGGCGCTTAAGCACGTCCGTCTGGATGACCAGCTTGTCCAGTTCCCACTGGTTCTTCTGGGCCGTGACCTGCATGATGGCCGTGAGGAACGACTGCGGATTGATCATTCCCGAGATCCACGTCACGCGTGGGATTTCCACTGGGTTCTGCGTCCATTCTTCCAGCTGCTGCAGCCGAGCCTCCATGTTCGTCAGCCACGAACCCAGTGGCCGAAGCGAAGGGAACGCCAGCTTCTCCCACGACTTGGGGACGCGATCCAAGAAGAGCGACTCCTGTACGGCCTCCATGGCGTCGGACATTGTCAGCTCACCAGCGAAACCCAGCTGCAGCTCGTTTAGTGAGCGCACAATCTCCACCAACAGACCGTTCATGGCTTCGCACTCCTGGATAAACACGTTCTGGTACGGTCCGACCTCTTCCAGATTGCGCGAGATCTCATCGCATTCGAATTTCTTCTCTCCGATGCGCGTCAGCACCATCTCCAGGCCTGCACGAGCGATTTCGAGTGGACTCATGGCGGCATCTCCTGCGCTGGCGTCACGAGGCTGCAGCTCCATGAGCGTCCGGAAGAGCGTATCGCTCTGTGTGGTTCGGAAATCGATTTCAGCGTTCGGATGCAAACCGAAGGCCAGGGGCGAGTCTGTCTTGAGCTCAGTCTCGATATGCTCCAGGTATTTATCGTACGAAGACGGCGGTAAACACATGAAGGACGGACCCTTCTCATCACCAACGAACGGGAACATCTCCATTTCATCCAGCAGTTCATCTCGCATGTAAAACTCCAGGTACGTGTTGGCCAAGAGTCGATCGAAGTCGTTCACAATGTGCCCACCGTACATGATTTCACCAAAGATGTATCGCAGATCGGCCCACGGGATCTTACCACCGGCCGAATTCTCGAGATAGTTCTGCAGGCAAATGGCAGAGTCACGCAGGTCGCCCAAAGAGAACGGGTACATCATGTTGAAACCCAGAGCGCCGTACATCTTGCGCTCCATCAGCACAGCGTGGAAATGGCAGAGACCGAATAGGATGGACTTGACCTTTCCTTCGGCCTCTTCCAGGTATTCCTTGGGGAAACTCACAAACGCTCGCTTCAGATTGGCTTTGAGACCGGACGGTGGCTCGTTCGTGAGTTTGATGCAGCGATTGAGCACACCGATCGGAATCGCATCGGACGGATCTGACGTTAAGAACAGGCGGAAGTTCTTGTGCGAGCCTTCCAGAGCGAATTCATCCAGCTTTTTCTCCAGCGCCATGAGCCAGCGAGGCATCAAGTGGATGTTGTTCAAGATCACCCAATGACCATTGCGATGCGCCACCTCCAGGCGGTCCATGGCAAACACGTCCTGACCTTGGCCCATGGACACATTGTGATAACTGACACCGCGCTCAAAGCCATACTTGACTGAGAGTTTATCCACACCGGCCACGACATCAGCACCAGGCGAAAGAATGAAGTAAAGTGGCGTTGTCGGTGTCGAATCCAGGTACGAGTTGTCCATGACCTGGATCGAATTCAAGGCTGAGTCACAGTCGCAGTAGTTGCTACCGTTCGGAAGCACGTGACGCACAAACTCATTCACAGCGACTGTCATTCGATCTGGACGAAGACAGCGGACAACCAGCAGCTTTAGGAACGGTGTGCGATCGAGACCAGCCCAGTCCAGTGGCAGCTTCTCCGACTCGGGCGTTGGATGGTTGTACCACTCACGGAATCGAGACGAAGCTTCTTTGAGATCCTGCGGCATCTTCTGGAACTCATCGAGGGCTGCCAGTGCCGTGATCGCATTCCACTGCGCATTCGGTAACCAATCAATGGGATTCGGCTCTTCCTCTCCGCCTCCAGCAGTCTTCTTGGGTCCTCGCAACAGGAATTGCATGTAGTTCTCCTGCACGCGAACGTCTTCGCCCAAGATACCTCGACGCATGAGATTGAAGGTCAATTGCGACAGGAAGATCAGCTTGTGTGCCTCAAAGAGACCACGAGAGACCCATGTGAAGATCGTAATGCGCAAAGACTCTCGCAGATTCAGAACACGCTCGCTCTGCTTGTCACTCGCGACTGCTCGATCGATTGAGTTGAAGAAGAACGTGATGAACGAATCCAGACTGTAGCGATACATGTGGTCAATCGCACTGAGCGTTGTGAGCAGGAAGTACAGCATGGCTCCTTCTGCAGCCACAGGGCGATACAGTTCACGCGTATTGTTGATAATGATTTCGGTCTCCTGGTTTTTCTTGACCGAGATGGAAATATCCGTGGCTTTCTTCTTGGTTTCTTCAAGACTCTCAATCAGCGGCACATCACTCAAGATATCGTCTGGCGCATTGGCCAAACGCTCTAGAAGTTGATCCTCCAACTCGACCAAATCGATCTTGAATTTCTGGAATGCCAACACGAGCTCTTGCTTCTGCCGTTCAAGCTCCGGCTGCTCCTTCTTGACCACCTTCTCAAGCAACTGATCTTCTAGACCGCTTTCAGTGGCAATAAAATTGATCAGTGTACACTGAGCCGCGATTTCGGGCTTGTAGTGGGGATTCGACAACTTAGTCTGCAAGTACATGAAGAAGTTGGGATCATACTGCACCTCTTCGCCTGCGAGCTTCAAGAACAGATTCGAGCCCTTCTTGTACACGGCACGACCCAGTACGGGATCCAGTGTGGCGTCAATCTCTTCTCCGATGTTTTCAATGATGACAACACTTCCGTTTACAATGGCGGCCTCCATCTTTCGCAGCCACTGGTTCTGGCTCAACTGCATGACAATTAGGCCACGATCTTTTTCTTTCTCTCGAAGCCACTTGATTCCCTGTAGTTGCGGATCAATCACAAGCGGCCAGCGTTTGCAACTGGTGATAATAGCACCGTTCTCCAGCGAAATACGATCGGCCGGTAGTCCTTCGCTCATCATCTTGGCGTTCTTGCCTTCGGTTGTCAGCATGGAAAGCGGATCAATTCCATCCGTGATAGGAATGGCCTTGGCCACGAGATCCGGGAACCAGGTTTGCTGCCACAATTCCTTGCGCACGACCTGATCGAAGGCGCCGATATACGATACGAAGGCAGCGGCCAGCAAAGAGTTGCCCACGACCATCACGCCAGAGTTCTTCAGCTGCTCAATCTCAATGCCCCATCGCTCGTTTTCACTGGCCAGACCATTCACGAGCTTTCCAGCGAGCAAGAGTCGGTTTTCACAGGACTCTTTCATCTGTTCCACCTTGAGCTTTTCTTCCGTGGCCTGACGAAGCGTGTTCTCCAATTGCTCCAGCCGCTTTTGTACCTCAGCCACTTGACCCATGGCACGTCCGAGTTGCTCTTCAGCCTCCTCTTTCTTCTTCTTGGACGCCTCCAGCGAGTCCATAAGCGGCTTCACACGCACATAAATGCGATTGAATGTGTAGATATTGACCACCCAGGTACAAATATTGGCTGCAGCCGAACTCTTGGTCGCCATCTTTTCGGCTGTGAACTCTGGATCTGCGATTAGCGGCTCAATACGAGCGACATCTACTTCCGGGATGTCTTCGCCGCGGAAATTTTTGAGCGATTCCAAGAATGCGCCTGCGTTGTTCATCATCTTTTTGGCTCGGTCCCACTTGTGGTTCTTGTACTCCTTCTCCACGAGGATCAAGCACGCCTTCGTCACATTATCGACACCTGCGGGTGGTTTCGGAAGACTCTTCAATTCCGTAATAGCTGCCTTGGAAAGCACATCAACGGCAGCAGCGGCGGCATCCATGGCTGGCTTTGCCTGACTCAGCTCCTTTTCGGCTTCACCAGCGAGCTCAGCAGCCGAAGCACTGGCAGCTTCAGCCTTTTCTCGCTCCTTATTCGCATTCTCCTGCTGAACTTCAGCCCCAGCCTTTTCACGGCCCATTTGCTCCAGCAGTAAATCCGTCGAAGCCTGTTTCTCAGCCACCTTGATCATCGTGTGTTTGAGATCCACTTGGAGTTCAGCAACGTCAGCTGACGTCTTGCGCAGAGTCGATAGTCCATCATCGAGACGCGTGATCTGCCGCTGAATATCCTCTTTCTTCTGCTTGAGCAGGATTTCGTAGAAGCTGATGAGCTCCAGGAAACTCTTTGGCGTGACGTAATTGTATCGGCGCTGCGTTTCGAAGTACTTCTTACTCATCTCTGTCACCGAAATGTGCACATCGGCCATGTGGTTCGCGATGCTTTTCTGGATGGTGGCATCGCCAATATCCTCGATTTTCTCAAGGAAACTGGAGGCCACACGCACGAGAGCATCACGCGGCCACGGGTGGAACCAATCAATGACTGTACAGTTGACAAGACCCGGGAAACGACGCGCACGCACGCGGAACACAGCTCCGACAGGAGAGAAACACATGATGATACGGAAGTTGAGACGGATACGCAGCAGCAAGAAATCCATCAGCGCGTCCGGAGAATCCTGCACGCCGTTGGCCTTGGCTTCACTACGCAGTGAACCAAGCAATGTATCGATATCTTCTTTCGGGAAAAGATCTGGGATCCATCCAGACGAGAGCATATCGTTAATGTACACGAGGAAGCGCTCGTTCACGATCTGCGAATCCGTGATCAGGAACACGAGCGGGAGTCCTTGGATACCAGCGATCTTGAACATCTCCGCAAGGTTTTCCTTCAGGTCGTCAATGCGGAAGTTGGACGTCACTGAGAGCTGGCGCACGTCAAAGCCGCAGATATGCGAGGCCAATCGCGAAAGCGATTGCTTGCCACTGCCACCGACACCGATGAGCATGGCGTTACCTCCGGGGTTGCCAATGATACGGCAGATACGCGTGACGTGCTCCATGGCGTTGTCGAACAGTTCCAGATTCATCATCGAGTACTTGGAGTTGTAGTCGTCCAGCTGCTCGACCAGCACCTTGTTCAGGTGTTTCATGCTCGGAACAGCGATGTACACACTGTCTGCGCCTGCAACCTGCGTGGCGAAAGTCGTGAAGATGTTGACATTGGTGCCAGCCTCGTCTCCTCCAGACGGTGGCGTGTCATTGAAGAGCGAATTCTGGTCCAGATCCGGCATCACTTTCTTCACCATGTCACGGATGCGGTCGTTGTATTTGATGATATCATCTTCATTGATCAGCCGATCGCAGAACACGCGCGTGGCTTCGTGCACCCAGAGACGCGCGAAATGGAACACGCCAGGGAAGAAATCGCCCTTGGAGCGCGTGAGTCCCTGGAAGATGTTGGACAGTTCTCGCATATTCCAATTGTAGACGAATTTTGTGGCACTGGGAAGGAACTTGGTGACCATTTCTTCGTGCAACAGAATGGAAACATTGACAAACGCCTCACAGGCAGCAGTGACAGCGGAGGTAAAGCCAGCATTGGCGAAATGGCCCTTGAGAATCGAGGTGTAAATGGTTTTGAGATCGTCTCGTCCTGGCATCATACAGGCAAACAGAGCGTAGTGGCGCTGGAGTCGCTCATCAATGATGAATGATCCGGCAGTCGGATTCATGGCCGAAAGGTACTGGACATCGACAATCTCCTTTCGGAATCCAAGATCCACTCGATCGAAGAACGTGCGGTAGTCCATGTGCTGCCGCAGCAGAGCTAAAGAGTTCTGAGTACCGTAGGTTTCAATGTACGGAAGATTCAGATCGTCAATGAAGTAGATCAGCTTCTTGGTCGCCGGTGGGCCGAACATTCGACCGGAGCGCTTGTCGATCACGGACTCCAGTTGTTGCTGCAGCTTGAAGGAGTCGGTGTAATAGTTCATGTTGATGGTGGAGAACAACATGTCCTCGTCCAGATCACGTAAGAAGTTCTTGAGGATTGTGGTCTTTCCTGTTCCGCTGCCACCAACCAGCATTGCCGGGCGATGCCGCGCAACAAGGGTCTCGACCAGGAAACGGATGCGCACCGAGTCATTCGTGCTGATCACAATCGAATTGAACGGAGTATCTGCTGGTCCGTTTCCAATAGATGATGGAACGTACTTGGGCACCTTCGTGTTCCAGTTTTCGTACTCTCCGGTCTCGTAATTGTAGAAATAGTCAAAGCAGACGCCTTCTTTCGGGTATTTGATGTTGGTAAAGGCCGCGATCCACAACTCGTGGAAGTTCTTGCGGTAATCCACACTCTTGTCAACGATAAGAGGACCACCGAAGGCCCAAGTGGCACAGAAGACAAACACAGACTCAATCACTTCCTGGCTCTTCTTCTCCGCTGGGATCGATCCAAGCAAACCTTCGAGAAGATAGCAGATAGTCGATACCTGGTTGATCAGACGCACTGGAGCCACCTGCTTGTATCCTTTGCGCATCATGTCATAGGTCGTATCGATGTATTTGTCAAAGAGACCAGGCAAATAGGTGCGCTCCACTTCTTCCTCACGCTTAGCGACCCACGATTCCATGAACGGACGCCAGCCGATATCAATCTCATTGATGAAGAGAATACCAGCACGCGACACTGTGGCCGGCGTGGCGTTTTTCAGCGAGTTGATTTCAAATACCATTCGCATGGCATCACTCAACGGAATACGCTCATTGGACACCAGCGTGAGCACTTTATTATCGTCCATGACCGTATTCATACTCTCAATCCATACGGCATCGATATCACCGTCGAGAACGACCCATTTATACGTTTGTGACTCGTAAAAGCCTTGTTCGGCGTAATTTTTGGACATACCACGCATGATAATGGACAGAACGCCATCCTTCCAGTCCTTGGAAAGCGTCATGTACCCGTAGAGCTCATCCGATGTCACGGCTTTTGGATTCAGCGTCTCATACACACAAATCTTCTTCTCCTTGCCCAAGTTCCAGCACTTTGCAAGCGTTTGCCAACAGGTTGTCTTGGCGCACCCAGCAGGGCCAAGGAGCATGACGGAGTGACGCACGTCAATCAGTTCCTGCAACTGGCAGACGCGGAGGATGAACGCATCATCGTGCTGCAGATTGCTGGCCTTGCACACAGTGACAGTCTTGTCTCGCAGTTCCATGTTGACCTTCGGTGCCACTTCGACTCCGATGAATAGATCGTTAATCAGACGCAGGAAGATCGGCGTGTCGTGGTGCGGGATCTTGGGCGTATTGAAATCACGCAAGGCTCGCATCAGCACTTTATCTTCTTCGACTTCTGGCTCGGCTCGCTTCAAGATACCAGCGACACGGAGCACCGACTTGACGGCACGAAGACCCCAATCGTAGTGGAATTGCTTGGACAGCAGTTCGCTACTGAGTTGATACAGCGTGACGAACTTGATTGCCAGCGTGCGGGCCTGTTGGAAGCCTTCAGACATGAGCATATTCTCGCAAATCGGACGCAGATCAGGACGGATCATGGCACACGATCGGAAAAGCACCTTCAAGTTTTCTGGGAGCTCCGTACGACCAGCATAGCCCGGATTCATGGTAATGAAAAAGCCGCACGTTGGGATCAGTGTGATTCGATCGGACGCGCCCATGAACTCAAATTCACCAACAACGACAGGTGGCGTGCCTGCCGGAATGGATTGGTACTTTGGCTCTCGATTTGAAGGCACTGCGTGGAACACGATTGCGTCCTGCACGCACTTGACCTGAGTTGCAACGACACTGAGCACTTCAATGTTAATGCGATTGAACTCATCAAAGCAGCCCCAGGTACCAGTTTGGCATAGACCGCGGAAGATATCTGCCATCGTCTGGTAGTTCATTTGATCCGAGCAGTTGAACACGTAGCAACACAGCGCCATGGCACGCGCAAGATCCTTGGTAGTCTCGGTCTTGCCTGTGCCAGCGGGCCCTGCCGGAGCACCTCCGAGAAACAGACGCAACGCCATCGTCAGCGTAATATAGCAGCGATCTGTGAGCGGCGTGATCACAAGCCGTCCCGTGTTACCAATCCACTCGTACGAATATTTTGAACGGAAATCTGTGATTCGGATGTCGACATCGTAGTTTTCCTGACGCCAAATGAAACGCAACTGCTGCTGCCACAAGAAACTGAGAGGTCCTTCGACCTTTTCATCGACCAGTTTCTTTACGACATCACGCGAGTGCACATCCAGTGTAATCAGAGCGATAATCTTGCATCGATCGGGGCTGCTGAGATTACCCAGCACGAGATTAATCAGCTGCTCAAGACGCTGGTTGCAGACTGACAAGTAGCGCTTCACAGAGTCTTCTTGGCCATTTTCGAATTCCTCCAGTGCCATCTCGGTTTCCTCAGTCCAATAGATTTGAGTGGAGTTGAGAACGACTTGGGCGGGGTAATCAAACAGCCACTGGTGTCGAGGCTTCTCAACATCCCAGTTTGCTGCAGTTTCAATGGAATCGTGCATTTCCTTTTTGATGCAGAATCGCATGGCCTCAGTCAAATCGTTGAGCCAACTTTCAACAGCACCAGCCATCACAAAAATCTTAGGCAAACGCACAGCTTCGCGATCTTTGGCGATCATAGTGTGCGCTGTATTGGGCGATCCGTCCTCAAAGATCAAATTACACAGGGAATCGTAGCAATCGCCGAGGAAAGGCATGATCTTCTTGGGATTGTTACCATTGGACAGGATTTCCAACAGAGCCACGTTCGAGACGAAGTAGAATCGCGGGAAGATCTTTTTCTTCTTGTCCAAATATTCATTGAGCGATTTCTGGCATTTCTCGAGCATCGTGGTCATTTCTTTCAGGGATTCGAGCCGGTTGTCAACAGTACAAGCTGAGACAACGTTAGGTTCGAGCACCGCATTTTTCATCAGGTCCTTGAAGTTGGAGTCGATGGACTCAAATGTACGCGTATCGTCTGGCAATTGATTACGGATATCGGGAGAACTCAAGAAAATACTTTCAAGTGAAGCCCATTGTTTCGACACCGAGACCCACTCTTTCAGTACTTCTTCGACATGGCCCAAGGTCTTTTGAGACGCAAGCACGCGGTCCTTGAAAAATTCCACAAATTTGCCCATTCCAATCATTGTTTGTAGTTCAAGTTGGTTATTTTCAAGCGATTCAACGACTTCTTCCGATGGTTTGACAACAAAGGTGCCTGAATCTTTGTGTGGGACGTATTCCAGCGTCAGTCGTCGCCACAGTTCTTCGATCATGGTCAATTTCTTCTCGATTTTCTGTTCTTTGTTTGCTGTCTCCACAATTTCGCCCACATCATCGACATGGAGATGCAAATTAAGTTTGAGCAGATCTGCAAGACAGAATTTTGGATCTTTTGGATCAATTGCTTTGACCTTACAAATCGTAGACAGAGCCTTCCAGTGTCGATCTTGCATTGCTTCCGAGTGTAGATCATTGATCAATGGCAGAACTGTTGACATGTTCTTGACCAATTGCTCCGTGTCCTTGTAGACCTGCCACTGTTTGATAATTTGGTGCTCAGTGGCTTCCATTTTCTGTTGCTTGGCGAAAGCACGCGTGTAGGTCTCAAAAGTATCCGTCTGGATTTTGTTCCAAAGTGTGCTCTTCCAATCCTCAAAGGTGCTCAACACGAGATCCTTGAGATCCCAGCACTTTTTCAACTGGTTCAGCTCGTACAGCGTATCGGTGGTTTCCTGGTATTTTGACACTTGTAGCTCAAACAACTCTTCTAGTTCATTGAACTGCTTTGCTTGCTTCATCTTCTCATGCAAGGCGCTTGCAAACTGATTCATCTGCTTGTAAGCATCGTCAGGTGAGCCTTGGAAGCTCATAGGAGCTGTTGTGCGGAACTCATTGCGGAACTTGCGCATATCCAAATAGAAGGATTCCAAATCTTCCTTGATAGATTCGACTTCTGCCATTTGGAGCGGCATGATCTCTTCTTTCTTCTTAAACGTTTTGTTGACAATGCCCTCCCATTGCATTGGTGCAGCCTCCAAATAATCCTGAATAGCATGATTGGCGATTTTTGTGTCTTCCACATTTATTCCATGGAGCTTCAACAGGTGCACGGCTTCGCGCAACGGATCAAATATCTCGTTGGTTGTGTCCATTTGCTTGCGCACATCGCGAATATGGGTCATCACACGCATAAGCCCCTCCTTGTTTTTCTCAGCCACTTGCTCTTCAAGTCCTTTGACGACAGTTTCCATGAATCCATGGAGTCCGCGAAGCTTGTTCACGACGTGCTCGTGGAGATACGTTGTGTATTGATAAATCCATTTACTCACCCATGTGAGCATCGCCGTTTTGATCGGCTGTGAATTCACACGCAGCCAACCAACATCGGTTGGTGTGGTCAAACTCTCGATCTCACTTGCTACCTGCTCGTATTTTGTGATCTGGGCGTTGAACTTTTCCAGATCCAGCATTTCAGCTCCGTTTGTACTTGTGTACTTAGCACTGGCTAAGAAATCCTGGAAGAGTGCTGCCATATCGGATTCCCATAGGTACGAGTAGTTGTCGTATTTCTTCTTGTACGCGCCGAGCATGTCTTCATTGTCTTGCTGGTGCTCGCTGATAGTGGCCAAATGCATACAAATAGCCATATCCGAGTACATTTCTCTCAGGTAAGTACCTCCACCATCCGAATCTAAACGCTTCACTGCAGTAGCAACATTAAAGAAAGAATTGATCCACATTTGAATAGTGTCGCCAAGTCCCTTGCCATTACTTTCTCCGATGCTTGGGTTGAATTGAACGCGATTGGCAATCAGATCCAGCTTGATTTCCAACATTGGTAAGCGATCGGCTTTCGACGATATTCCTTTGGTCGGGACGTCTCCTCCACTCAAAATAGCAGACGCGCCACCATTTGGATCCAACTGCTTCGCAAGAAACTCGAGCGAAGAGCAAATCACTCGTGCGACACCGTTCACGACAATGTTGTTAACATAATCTACATACGCTTTCCATTGCGCACTATTGACACCAACAATACCCGAATTTGATTGCTTGAGACGACGATGAATTTCCGCAGCACCTTCTCGAACTTTGAGTGTGCGCTGCACAATATAGCTTTTATGTAATCGTTCGTGCTCTGTGACAGCCACGGGCTTTGCTTGCCGTTCAAGCAAAGGCTGGTTCCACGCACCTAGCGTTTCTTGGATAGTATTCAGGTTTTCCTTCAGATTCGTTACGATTTCGTTTGCTCCCTCAACGGCTTTTCGACACTCTTCGATAAAAGTCTCGATGCCCGTGCTTTTCCAGTTGAGCTCCTCAATACCCCGGCCGACACAGGCGTCAATGTTATTGATATGACGACGCACAAGTGGCTCCTCGAGCGGATGAAGACCTTCGATCATAGCGTTGTACGGGTCCACGATATACATAAGCTCTCCACGATACTTTCGAAACGTTTCTTCTTTTGACGATATCTGCAACGCTGATGGAGGGACCTCGATATTCAGCTGTCGCAAGTATTTAATCTCGCGTAGTAATTTCTCGAGGGCGGGGTCAAAATTCACACGCAAACAACGAGTGTGTGGGTGGCGCACCAGCAATGGATACTTGAGTTTGGCTTGAGAAGATGCCTCAACATCGCGGCTCCATTCTTCGACTTTTTGATTTTCATACTCTTGAAGAGACGCAATTATCGTTCCATACACCTTGTACACTTCCTTAGCTTCTTCTCGTTCCATTACATTCTGGTTCAACTCCTTGAGTTTTTTCATCGGATGCTCAATTCGTTCCACTAGACCGCGGCACCAGGTTAGAGCTCCAGCTACAGGAGGCAAATTCCAGCTGATTGGTGGAGCATCACGGGAGTGTAGAAACAACTCCTGCACAAGCTTCAGATCTTGACCATAGCTCTGAACCAATGAGACGTGCTTCTTTTCGAGCTCATCTTGGATGATTGGTCGGTTGAGAAGTCCTTCAAACGAATCTAGGAGCTTGAAGCGACCAAAGATCGTGGAGCAATCATCAAAGCCTTGCGTCAGAACCGATCCAAGTCGACGTTCAAGCTCTTTGATTTTGCAGCGGAACTCGTAAAAGTTGTCATCAAATTTGGAAGCACCGACGTCCATGATGTCGCTTGAAACGCGCTTGAAAGTATTAACCGCATCGATAAAATCCGAGTGGATTTGCTGAACGCTAAGAGTAAGTGTCTTGCCTTTCGTCCCGCCGACTTCAATCTTCGACAGCTTGCTAAACTGAACAATCGTCTGCGTTAAGTCAAGGATATCATGGCATCGTTCCAGGAAAGAGTCCAATCGCACAAACAATGCATTGCCTTGGATTCTCCAAGGGTTCGAGGGACACTCGGCATTTGCTGTGGCTTTGTAGTCGAAGTACGTGCTCTTGAACGCACTACACACTTGCAAGGTGGTCTTCAGCTGCTCCACTGCCTGTCCCGCCTCATCTTGGTCGATAAGCTGAAAAATCAGCTCACCGCTAAGGTATTTCCGAGCCTGATTGATGAGTGAGTTGCAGATCTCCCGCATGAGCACAACCAATCTCGCCGGAGTATTGTAATGCTTGGAGTTCTTCCAGATTAGCAAGATAATGTGGAGCATTGGTTTGAACAATTCCGTAAGACTTGGAAAGTCTTCGTCGTTATTCAGTCGTATAAACCATTCTTCAAGAGTGCGCAGATATTTCATGTTGTCGTTAGCTTCAATTCTCGCCGTAAATACTTCTTTGCAGAGCCGCGCGAATGTCGTGCAATACGTGCTCTTCGATCGATCCAAGGCTGTCAAGATCTTGCGCACCTTCTTTGACTGCAGCTGCTCAAAAATCGAGTTAAGATTTGCAGCTTTCAGTTTCCAGAATTCAATCTCGGCGTCAGGAGTCGGGTGAAGTCCTTGCTTCAGCAAATCTTCAGGGTCTTGTTTCAATACATTTTTAATTTGCTTGGTCCAAATCACGATAGAGCCTTCTAGAAGCGAGATCTTGTTGCTGAGGTTTGTGGCGTTTCCATCCACAGGCGGAAGCGGCAAACACGTCTCGCCCTTCGTTGCTCCACTGATAATAGAAACACTCGCCATGTAGGAGTGGAACTTATCCACTACTTCTTTAGAGGCGACTTCTCCCCAGCCTTCTTGGTTTGCTGGGTTGGAAAACAAAGGCAGATAGATCTCCGAGATGAGCTTTTCCAGATATTCTACACTGTTGTTTGTGAGTTCGTTCACAAACATATCAGTCAGAATATTCTTCGACGTGATCGGGACCTTGTGGAACTTGGTAAAACAAATCGTCTTTCCTCGCGCCAGAGATGATGGCATTTTAATCGACGCGATAACATTATCACCCGAAAAAATGAGATTCGTGACGTCTTCATTCTCCAGGAACTCCTTCACGCAGTTTCTACGCAAAAGCAGTGATGAGTTCAGCAGTTCTTCGTTGCGAAATACACAAGTGAAGCAATCAACGTACTCATTCTGTTCGGTAGCATATTTAGCCGCGAATTTTGCGCCAGCACTTCCTGCAAATGTGGTGGAGACGCGTTGCTCAATATACTTGAGTGGGTTGATTTCTTTCTTTGCACTTGCTGCATCGTCGGCCATGGCTGGCTTCGGCGCCGGAGTGAACGAGTTCGCACGATCACCAGCACCTGGTCGGCTCCTTTCCGCTCGGCAGGCACACTACTTGTTCTCTGTGTCTTGTTGAGAGGTCACTTGCACCAACCGACGTGTGGTCCAAGGCAAGATTCACCTTTCTCAAGTGAGCCTTCACGACTGTTCAGAAGTGAAACACACGCCAAGAAACCACCAATATTGAAGGGGCGCGCAAAGTTGAATCGTCTCGATTGAAAGTTTAGAGCTAGATTGGCAATTAGCTTAGCACTTGCCGAGCAGAGCGGCGTAGACAGCCATGACGGTCCACAGGCGGTTCTCAGCTTCATCGAAGACAAGAGACTTGTCCGAGTAGAAGACCTACAAACGCACAAAGGAGTTAATACAGCACCATTTTCACAGTATAAACAGAAAAGACGATATACCTCGTCATCGACTTCTTCCTTGTGACGCGGGAGACAGTGCAGGAAGATGTGGTCATCGGCAGCGTTCGAGAGCATATTCTTGTTCACTTCGTAGCCCTCAAAGTCACGGATACGCTTACGCGATTCCTCTTCCTGTCCCATGCTGCAATAAATGTCATGGTAAAGTAAGTGATCTTGCCGTTGGCCTGGGGCTGTAAGCAAAATGGCTGCCCTCACCTGACCCACGTGTCCGTGGCGATGACGTTCGCGTTCTTCACGGCCTCAACAGGGTCGTTGGTCATCAGGAACGAAGTACCACCAGCCTTTAAAAGCAAAAGAACGATTAGTAGGCGTTTTCATATTGTATTCGAACCAGTTGGTACTGACCTTGGCAAGACGCTTCGTTTCTTCGATCACATCCTCGTCAGGCTCGTAGCCCACAGGGGTAGCGATCTGAATGTTGGCGCCTGTGAATGCAATATGCATATTAGACATCCATGCAGGATTCAATCAGGACTAAAGCAGTACTACTCACCAACTTTAGCAGCCGCCAGCATGTAGTCATGGAGGACGTTGTTGCCATCGCCAACCCACGAGAACGTGAGTCCCTTGAGCTTGCCGAAGTGCTCCTTCACGGTCATGTAGTCAGCAAGCGCCTGGAGCGGGTGGTACTTCTCAGACAGAGCATTGATCACTAGATACATAAGATTTGGTTAGCACTTCTCCATGACGATGCTAGTTTATGGCCAATCGCAGTGTTTACCAGGGACGGTAGCGAGCTCCGACAGATCGATGACATCCTGGTGGCCGTACACACGGGCCAGGATGATGCTGTTGAAGCGAGACAGCACCAGAGCAGTGTCCTACAGTAGCACAACTTCAATGTGAGTTGGGCTCTTACTGCTTCAGTATTGAACTACCAGTCGTACCTTGAGCGTCTCATTCACACCGAGCTGGATGTCGTCAGACGAAAGGAACAGCGCCTTGCCGCCGAGCAGGTGCATGCCCACTTCGCTCGAAATGCTGCCATGCAAGCTTATCAGAACCACAGAGCTCCATTGAAGGCGTGATGCGAGTGGTAAAGACCGTACCGAGTGCGCGTGCTTCGCTTCTGGAAGATCATGGAGCAGATCTCACCCGCCAACGGCTAGATACCACAAGCCACAAGCTCAGCAAATCCCACATCAACCGCAGTTAACTGTACACTCAAGCTTACACGAGGCGCCGTGGCCTTGGTGGCCGGGTTCGAGTAGGTGGCCTTGAACTCCTGGGCCTTGGCGATCAGACCTTCGAATTCCTGCGTCCTGATAAGAGCAACAGACGATCAGTCGGATGGATCTCCTCCTCCATAGCGAGCGACACACAGAGCGCACGCACGAGAGCTGGGCCGTGGACAGGAAGTCCTTGCCGCTGAGCGTCTGCAGCGCAGTGGCGCTGGTGGAGAGAGCGCGCTGGCTGCGCTGCAGCGTCGTGCGTCCCAGTCGCGCGAGGTTCATCATCACCATCTTCCGCTATCCTTTGTCTCCAATCTGCAAATGCGCAACCAAAAGGGCAACTCCGCCAGTGCTGCGGTTCATTTATTCCGTCCATCACGGTAGTGGATACCGAAATATACCGGTATTATATACTGATGCTAGGAACCAGAAGAGTCTTCTTTTGGGAATACCGACGTTTTACGCGTTTATTTAGGAAGCGTCGTTTTACCAACAGAATATTCCTTTAGTATTGAGTTCGAATGTCCTTAGGCTTCCTGGAAGACCCCACGAGCGATGCCTTGCTCTTCGGCCTGCTGACTGGCGAAATAGTTGAAGATCTGCTCCAGTGTCGTCTGCGAGACGCTGTACTCGCGAATGTGGAGCTCGGACTTGACGCCTTCGATAAGCGCGAAGACCTTGGACAGCTTCAAGTTCTCATTGGAGCCACGCAGCTTGAACCGGTAGAAGTCGTTCTGGCGCTCCATGACCATGACGCCGTCGACGCCAAATGACTTCTCCAGGAAGTCGTTCAGGTCATCGAAGAGAAGTTCCATGGCGCACCACGAGCAAAAGGCTTCGGGGCGGACAAATCCATCTCGCTCCAATGCTGCAGCGATCACGTAGCCTGTTGGATGGGCCGGTACAACTCGCTCTGCAAGGCTGCTGTTGCCGAACAGAGCGCACTTCTCCTGCACTTCCATGGGCGTCAGGTAGTTGCTTTCGTCGCCAAACATCTGCGTGACTAGCAGCGAGAGCTCTTCCGAAGTCGGCGTGTGCAGCTTGACATCGAACGCCAGGCCATCGCCAAAGCGAGACTTGAGATGCTGCACGCTTCCCAGGCAGCGCATGCGGCCGCCAACCATGATCCCCACGCGAGAGCAGAGGGCTTCCGCTTCTTCCATGCTGTGGGTCGTCAGCACGATCGTCGAGTTCTTGCCACGCGTCGAGACGTCCGCAATGACGTCCCACATGAAGCGCCGGGATACTGGATCCATACCTGTCGATGGCTCATCCAAGAAAATGATGCGAGGATTGCCGATCATGGCGATCGCGACCGACAGCTTGCGCTTATTGCCGCCACTCAAACTGCCAGCCAATTTATTGCTGAAGGAGGACAGATTGAGCTGCACGATCTTATCGTCCACGACCTGGCTCAGTTGGCTCGCCGGGATGTCCTTGATGGATGCGAAGAGCTCAAGGTGCTCCCGCACCGTCATGAGATCAAATAGTGCGTCGAATTGGGGACAGTATCCGATCTCGCGGCGAACTTCGATTTGCTGCGTGAGGATATCCAAGCCGCAAAGCGTCGCAGTGCCATGGCTAGGCGCTACATCGCCCGTGAGCATCTTCATCGTGGTGGTTTTGCCAGCTCCATTAATACCCAAAAAGCCGAAACATTCGCCTTGCTTCAGTCCAAACGACAGATTGCGCACGGCGTATTTGCCTCCGGGGTACACTTTGCGTATGTCTTGAAGCTTGACGATGTCCTGATCGACACCGCCCGAAGCCACACGCTGCGCTTCTTTGGTCACATCGATGTCGTCTTCATGGGTTGAGTCGTCCGTGGATGTAGGACTGACGGCCTTTTTCTTTGGAAACGTCAGGGAGTAATCAATGCCCACCGCAAGACAGGTAAACACGACCGCACTCAAAAACAAGTACAGCAACTCGTATCCCATGATATCTCCGTCGAATGGACTCGTTTTTTCCGCGTCGCTGTACATCAGCGATGTAATCTCGTGCATTGTCAAGAACAAAAGACCATTGCCAAGGGAGAACAAAGGCGAGAATCGCCAGAGGAACTTGAGCACGGTGTTTGCGCTCTTGGAGGAGCTGACCATGTCGAGAATAAACGACACGACCATGAGTATAACGCCAAGAAGAAAGTTGATCATGATCGTGTACGTTTGAGACGACGCATGGTCCTTGAAAATATACGAGAGACAATACGTGAACGGGAAAATCGCGAATCCGAACAGCACGAAGAGAAGAATACAGTTGGGAACGTCGCTGACGTGCACGAAGTACAGTCGTTTCCGGTCATGGCTGATATGTCGAATACCTGGATCAGTATAATTGCTGCAATGCACGGAACTGAATACATGCCCATATCCCACATGTAATTGGACATCCAAAATGCTGGAAGGGAGACACCTGAGACGAGCTGCTGGTGCTTAGCATTATGTTCAGACTGCCGTTCTTTCACCAGAAAGACGATGATCGCGGCTGGGAAGTATGTGAACGCGATGACGATGAAAAGGCACGACGAAAAAGCGATACTGGAGCCCATCAATGCTTTACTGGTTTTTGACATGGGCAGAGGATACGAGTTCACTTTCAAATTCACCTTGGCATTGCTTCCAGTCCCGCTCGTGTTGGATGCAAAGAAGCGGTAAATAGATTGATCCATAAGCGACTTGAAGATCACTGCTCCATGAGTAGCAGTAGTATTCACGAACACATTGTATCTAAAGAAGTTTTCTTCATCATTGCCATAGATCAGAAATGCCCCATATTGGCCTTCCACAGGGTTCTCGTTTTTGCCGTATCCAAGGTTGAATACTTGTTGGCCAAGTTGAAGTCCGTACCCGGTAGAGTCGGATGAATTGATTGAAGGACTCGTGTATGTCACATCAAAAATCGTAGGTGAATCCGAATCGAATGGAGTCATCAAGGTGTCAGGAAGCTCCTTCGGTGCTCCAGAAAAAATCGATGTTGACATAACGTCGCTGCACCATTTGGAGGAATCGCCGGTCGAAATAGTCTGGCAATAGTATGGAGTTGGGCTTTGATCTCCGGTCGTGAAATCGTCAGGAGTGAGTGCGAACTTTGGGTCATTGGCGGTCAGGCTTGAGCTGTGAAGCATTAATAAACCAGCAAACAGCAAAAATATGGGCAAGCCGATGCTGTAGCCGAGCATTTTCTTGTCGCGCTTCGCCACTCGGAAACGCAGCTCTCAAATGGGTCATAAATACACCGTTTTCGGTACGAATCGGCCCCATCTTGTCAAGAGGTGGTGTAGATGGAGCTTGTTTTGATAGAGTATGTTGATGATCTTCGTCATGCGCTTCTGCTACCGTGATGACGACCTCCTCCAATGTTGTCACCGATACGCCGTATGAAAGGAGACCGAGTGCATCGAGTGATTCATCCATAGCAGCAAACATTGTTGCAAAAGTACCCGAACTTTCCAATGGAAGCTGAAACGATATTTCACTTCCAACGTTGCTCAACAATTGAGCCTTCGGTATATACGACGATACATACGAGATCACATCACTGTCATTGCACTGGCCATCGTTCTTGACGAGTGTCAAATTGTATCCAGCACCATAGCGATTTTTCAGAAACAAGGACGATCCGCAGCAGCGAAGCTCGCCTTCTGACATGATTGCAATGCGATCCCCCAAAATATCAGCTTCATCCATGAAATGCGTAGTCAGTACCATCACGCGGTCATTGCGATTATTCAAGAGAATCTCCCACGTGCTGCGGCGGCTGTAGGGATCCATACCCGACGTTGGCTCATCCAAGAACACCAGCGAACTGTCACCAAGAAGGCAAATTGCGACAGAGAGTTTACGCTTCATACCGCCTGATAACGCACTTGAAGCCACGTGACGTTTCTCGGTCAAACCGACTTCTCGGATTTGCCTGTCAACAACACGCTGAAGCTCTGTATTGACAAAACCCTTGATCTGTCCAAAGAACAGGAGGTGTTCCTCCACCGTCAGTTCGCCAAAGAGCACATCATGCTGAAAGCAAATGCCCAAGGATTCACGAATTTCCTCCATATCTTCATTCAACGATAAACCGGGAAAGGTGGCGTCCCCACTTTAAGCAGCTGTCATTCCTGTCAGCATCGAGATCAGCGTCGTTTTTCCTGCTCCATTGTGACCCAACAGACATGTGATCTGATTCTTGTACATGACGATATTCATGCCTTGGACGGCCACCTTCTGCCCTCCTGGCACTGGAAAGACTTTGCGTAGTCGTTGAACACAGAGCGCTTTACCTCGGTGCTCCTGTCCACGCATTTCGTTCGTAACGGGCTCAAAATTTTCACATTTAACGCAATGCTGTCCAAGAGGGATTCGTCGATAAAAGTCCCTCCAATCTTTCCTGTCGGAGCCTTGCGTCTCCCTCGCCAGTAAGAAGGCGACACCGGGAAGTACCACTTCATCGTCGTGCCCCAGTCCTTCGGTACCACTCGCTCAAAATACAGACCCAGAATCGTGTAGAGCAGCGTATCGAAAGCCATCATGAAGAGCGCAGTCCTGAAGCGAAAGTTTTCATTCACCGTGCCCACGTTGCCAAAGCCAATGCCCTGGCCAGTTGACTCGAGATTCGCCAGGACATTCGCCCCCTGAGCCCCCTGAGCCAGAGCAATAGGCGAGAGGATACATCCGATGGTCTTTGTGCTTTCGCTCGAGTTCGTTGAGATCGCGGTCGAGACGAAGTACATCAGGAAGAAGATGATCATGCCAACAAACGCACCAGTGCGTGACTTGCTGAAGATCGTGCTCACGAGGTATCCATAGGCAAGCACAGTCATTCCAAAGAGGAAGAAGAAAACCCAGATCAGAATGAGGGAGCTGTTGGGAAAGAGCCCTATTTGGCTCGCGATCGTTTGCAAGATCGCGCCCAAAAACATGATAATTGTGTACGTCAAGTACCACGAGAGCATGATACACTTCTCCTTCACGCCCAGAATCTTCATGAACTCGCGCATACGCAGCTCTTTCTCTTGGATAAACACGACCAGGATGCGCGAGACTGAGTAGAGATACGCCAAGACAAAATCAAGTGCGAAGACAGTCTTGATGCTGGAGTAGAATGGTGAGTTCTCATAGCCTTCGATTGGAAATGGCGCCACAGAGCCTCCCAGATACGGCTGCGGCACCTGACGAAGTGGCACGAGCAATCGCTCCTTGGCATCATCCGTCAGACCGTCGAAAAACGAGTCAAACGAAGTGCCAGTGGCGGATAATGCGATTTGGAGCATCGCGTTGTCACTATAGGTCTGAAGCAGTCGTTCGTCCAGAAGCGTCGAACTCTTCGCCGTCACTTGGGAGCGCTGGCAAACGCCCGAAGTCGTTTGGTGGCAGCATCCCACTCAGGCATGCAGGTCACAAATCGAGTCACAAGAGTCTGGAGAGTCATGAAGCCCAAGACCGTGTACCGAGAGTAATAGTCCACGATGATATCTCGTTGGAAAGAGTCTACGGCCGAGGGATCTCCACTGGTGGATGGAACTCAACCTTTCGTGCCGGTCTGCGATGCCGTTGAGTTCAATCGTAGCGTGTACTCCATGGACATGAACTTGCCAATAGAATCTTCGTTTGGAAAAGTGTCGAACACGATCGCGCCGTAGATCTTCGGGTTGTCCAAGTCTGTGCCGTAGGAATCCCCAGCCACGTACGTCTCCAGCGCATCGGCCGTCTGGAAGAAGTGGACGCTGTCTTGGAAGGACGGGATCTGTGTCGCGTTGCCACCAGTCGACAGCTTGACGCGAGGGTACCAGAGCGCCATGGTCTGCAGCAGATACTCGCGAGTGAACGCCGTGTCCGGAGCGATGCCAATCTTGTAAGGCACGACTTTGCCCTCACAGGCTTTGGGCACACGGTTGGGAGACGATACGTTGGTGCTGACGTCGCCATAGTGCACCACTCCAGCCTCACACGTGGCCAGATCCGATACCGACAGCTGCTGCATCTTGACGCCATCCGAGAACGACTGCTGGCCGAGCGACAGCAGCAGACCGGAGAGCGAGGTCTCGTGCATGGTGAACTTGGGCAGCGTGGCAGTGGGGATCCAAGGCAACGTCGTGCCTGTGGGCGTGAACAGATTGTAGGACGTGCCGAGAGAAGAGTCGCTGTCTGTGACGGTCGTGTCGCTCCATCCGCTGGGCACGGTCACGTCGTCCATGAGCGTCTTGAGCACGCCCAGCAGCAGCACGAAGAGCATGGGCAGCGCGATCTCCATGGCTGTGGCGACCCAGTGGCGCTTCTTGAGCAGCCAGTTCTTGCGCATGAGCGCCTGGATGTACATCCACGTGGTGCGGCGCTCCGAGAGCGACGGAGCTGCGGTCTGCTTCATTGGAGCAGCGGAGCTCATGTGGCTCACAGAGAAAGACTGTGCTCTTGGTCTGAGCGCGTGAGCTTCTGAAGTGGGACCTGCGTGGACTCAAGAGGAGCTGTTTGCGTCGCGTCACTACGCATCGAGCGCTTTCGTCCGCCTGGCTCTTGAAGCCTCATAACAAAAGTAACCACACTCGATTAGCTCTCGCCATTGAATGCCGTCGACATAACCTGATTACGGCCAGTTTTCGAGATAGGGCGCTGTATTCAAGAGCCTCACTGTATTACTGTTAAAAACCGGTATACGGGATGTACCCTCGTACTGTACCGGTATGTACTGTCAGTAATACCGTGCCCAGCTTCAATAATAGCTGGTCTTGCCAGTCTGGGCGATTACGCACTTGGTCACAAGCACAGAGTGTCATGTGGCACTCTTCGACCGACCGGCCGCGCGCCGATGACGAGAGCCACTCGCCAGGGGAAGACTCGGCCTCCGGACAGCACTCGTCCCCCACGGCAGAGCCTAGTCGGCCACGTCGAGGCCGCCCGCGTGGGAGCGCCAGTGCCTCAATAGCCACGCGCCGCAAGCGCAGTGCCAGGGACACCGACGATGACGACCACGAGGAGCTCCCGGGTGACGAGGACTCACTCGAGATGGCCAAGCCCCAGTTCTCCAGCAAGCGCACTTACTACCGGCGCAAGGTGCGTGCTGTGTCTATTGTGATGGCTGCTTGGTGCATTCCTAGGGTGACGTTGCTGTGCTTTAGGAGGAGAAGGAGCTCTTGACAAAGGAGTTGGAGCGGTTGAACCGACGACTGAGCACGGTGCAGCGCCGTTCCAAGGCCTCGCACCACCTCCAGGACCTCTCGCGGCGCCAGAGCACGAATCGCATGTTGCATGAGGTCGTACGGGGCCAGCGACTGACCTTCGCGTCCACAGCGTCCTTGGTGGGGCACTTCATGGTACGACGCTTTTGCTGCTGAAATGGATGGAGCTGTTGATGCTGACTGGTGCTTGCTGATACCGACAGCAAACAGAGGAGTATTGCCCATTGGCAACGCCGATCAAGCTGAGCAAAGAGCCATTCGAGAGGCGGCAGGCGCTGCTGGCGCTCAAGGATCAGAAACTCAAGGACGCCGTGCACTTCCTCACGGCGAGATCCCAGTCGCTCGACATGTCCAGGCTCTTCCGCGACCACCAGCGGGTCGAGAGAACCAATGGCGACTACATCTCGACGCAGTTCGACGTCATCCCGTTCTTCGGACTGCACGGCGTCAAGCAGGTCTTCGACGCGCTGCTGCACTTCGTGCTGCACATGGAGATGAGTGTGTCGGAGATCCTGGGAGACATCACGGTGCGCGAGGACGACGAGTACTGGGACGGCTCCATCTCGCAGCACTTCTTGGTCACGTCTGTGGGTCAAGGGATGGCTGTGGAGACCAACGCAGTCATATTCACCGAGTTCGACACCCCGGACTCCAACGGAGTGGAGCGCGGGATCATCGCACTGGACTTTGTGGACGAAGATGAGCGGTATCCGTACCACCCGACGGAGCGCGTGAGGCAGGACGCCACGGCGGTCATGATGGTGAGCTCATACACGCGCAAGAAGCCCCGGTCAACCACAGACGAGGACGAGGTGTTCGTCGGCGTCACGCGGTGGGCGCATCTGAAGCACCACCACTTGGACAGCGTGGACGTCCCAACCGAGATCCTCGACCGCATGCGCGATGGCATTGAACACGTGGGCGATGCAATGATCCGAACTGTGAACAAGGCGCTGTTGATGGGACGGCCGTCGTTCTCAAGCTCCGCCGATAGACCAGCCATGTAGCAATATTACACTTAACACTCTTACCTATTCCTACTCTTCATGCAGCATGTGGGCCTTCACGGCCTCCAGCATGGCGTCGCTCACGCACTCGACGTTGTTCTTGAGCGCCTCGAGGTTCTCCCTCGGGATCGGGAACTTGCCTGGATGCAGACGCAGCAGCACCCATCGGGTCATCATCACGACCAGGTGCTCTTCCTCTTTGCCCGTGCGCTTGTTGCGCGCTTTACAGCGATGCGGCTGGAACGTCATGGCCACGTTTGCGTCCTGGCGCACGCACTGGTGCGGCGTGTACGGGTACAGCTCGTCCTCATTCACGAAGTCCACGGCGATGACGCCGAACTCTTCGCCTCGCGCGCCGCCCGACTCGTAGTCTGAGAACATGACGAAGTTGGACTCGGTCTGCACGCCGTTCGGATTGGGCCGAGCGACCACTAGACGCCGTTGGGTGATGTTGTTGTCTCGCACAGACGCATCGTAGCCCAGCAGACTGCTGGCGTTCTCCAGCACACTGGTCTCCATCGTGCGGATGAAGAGGCACATGATGTCCAGAGCGTGTTTCACGCTGGTCGCGCCTTCCAGCGGCGTCACGTCGAAGCGAGCCGCGCAGTACACGCCCTTGTCGGTGGAGAAGCGACTCATCTCCACGAACTCCTTGGTCGGGTCCATGAACGCCAGGCGGTTCTCCACCAGACGTCGCGCGTCCAGGATTTTCTGCGGCTTGAGCGCTCGCAGTGCCTCGTATCGACGGTCTGGGTCCTTGTCCAGCTTGATGTAGCTCTCCAGCGGACAGAGTTCGTGCTGGGTCTGAGCGTTATTCACCATCCAGCGCTGGTTAGAAGCCAGCCTCAACTGCTGTGCTGTACAACACGCTCACCTTGATGCTGGTGAGCACAGAGTGCGCTCGCACGACTGAGTACTGGTGACTGCGCACGGCTTCTCGCAGGATCTGATTCGCGCGTTCGGGCGGCGACAGAGAGCTCGCGCTCTGCTTCCAGGCCAGGATCTCCGGGTGCTGGTGGAGCAGATCCACGTGAGCCTGCAGGTCGCTGATCTGCCGCAGCAGTTGGTCTCTCTCCTCCTGTGTATTCAAAGCGTTAACAAGCGCGTTCTCGCCTTCCAATGTGCGGTCTCACTTACCTTGCGCGCGAGATACGTGGGCTTGCGGCACGGGGTCGTCTGCCGGCGCTTGCGCTCTCCCTCTTCGTCGTCCTCCCACACTTCGCGTCGAGGGCGCTTGGCCTGCTGCGGACACAGCGGGGGCGACCGCACGGTCTCACTGGACGACGAGGAGCTCCGCTGGAGGTGTGTGGCGGTCGGGCGGTCCAGCGGCTCCAGTCTAGGCAGCACGGGCCGGCCGTAGAGGCCGCTGGAGAGCGAAGGCGTGCACACAGCGGGCAGCAGCGTGCGCAGCAGACGCTCCGAGGCGTTCGGGGCGGCATCGCGTGCCATCGTTCTCTTGTTTCTGTGACTCGGCAGTGCGTCGCTGCGTGACTGATTACGCGGGGTCTTTGTATCGCCCAGACTAAATGTGCGAATCTGCTTGGGAAATCTGCGACACCGATTTGTATGGTTCCATAGTAGAATCAAGATTAAATAGCAGAGATGGGGCACAGACTATTCTTGAATAGAGACAGACTAATAGATGAAGACACAGTACTGGGAATGGACAAAACCGGAACTGCAACGTACGGTATTGTATGGTCTACAAATAGAGTGGATACAGTGCGGAGTTGTCTTGGTCACAATCATGTCAATGATGACGCCTTCGCAATTGCAATTTCGAAATGAACGTGGGGTTGGACAGCGGTTTCCGAGCTAATGGTCGGGGAACCTGGCTGTTGTGATTATGAAATAGAGATCTATATTCGAATGGCAGTCGTGAATTATTTTGATCTCACCAAGAAAATGGGTAAAACGCTCAAAAACATTTCCCCCGATTTGTGCAGGAAAAAGAGAGAGACGAAGCGGAAAAGCGTCTATTATTGGCGCAAGAATAAGAACATGAGGATCGAAGGATGCAAGACTCAGGCCGAGTCTGAGCGCAAGAAGCGCGAGCTGTGGGAACCGCTACTACGCTTCCACGCGACGTCGAAGATTGTTGATGATATCAACGAGCTACGCAGAGAAGGCATCCCAGCCTTGGACGCAAATTCAGGATGAACCCAAAAGCACTTTCTCAAAGTGATGGAAAGTGATGGATTGAGACCTTGCCGCCTATCGATCGATGTGTGTATGCACTTGGACGCAAATTCAAGATGAACCCAAAAGCACTTTCTCAAAGTGATGGATTGAGAACACCAGTCTTGCCAGCATCAGTCTCGTCCACAGTAATCACACAGCCTTCGTTCGATCGAACGAAATCAGTGAGAATCTTGGACGTCTCGACTTCGTCGTCCTTGGAAGCAACAGCAGTTCGATGATACTGGACGAGATTGTCCACGTCCGTCCTGGTGACGTTCTCACCCTGTGCCAGCAGAAAATCCATTATAAAAGCACGCTTTGTACCCACAGAGATCATGGTGTCTACCTGTGCAGCGACGGACGGATCCCTGATACCCCGTGAGGATAAGTACGTCTCGAACGTCCCCACGTTCACCACGTGATTGTGGTAATAGGTCCCGCGCTTAACTTGGAGACTCCACATGCCGCTTTTACTCCGCACGTACTGGATCAGAAATCGGAAAGGACACCCAATGCTGCGAACAGTGCGCCGCGGACGTAGGCCTGTACCCCGTTCCTTCTGTCTCCATCCGTGGGTGCAAATATAAACGCGCTGGTACGTTCCAAGCTCGTTCGGAACTAAAGCGACCTCCTTTCCCAGTTTTGCAGCCTTCGTTTTCATCAGCTTCTCATTGCGATACGGACACGATATCGTTTCACTCGTTACGATGACCTGGTGGGTGTTGGTTGTGTACTCCTTCAGGTACACCGCCCAGGATTCCCAGTCGGCGTGAAACTCTCGCGGCGCTGGCACTGAATCGCATACTTCAGGGGCCTGGATGGCATGTGTATTGGCCATGGTTTGTCCAGGTGGTGGAACTTCATCAACCGATCTGGTCTGGTCTTCATCTGTCTCTTCATACAAGGACCCGCTTTCCTCAGCGCCTGAGCCTTCATCTCGGTTGTCACGAGCAGCGACATTGTTTCCCCTCTTGCGCTTGACCCCCGATGCTTTCTTCCGGTCCTTTACGCCACCACCAGCGGCTCCAGCAAGCTCCAGCCTGGAAATGGTAGCAGACGACGACCGTGCACGTGTTTGCTTGGCGTCACGTGGGCTGAGCGGAGACGATGATTGAACGACACCATCGTGATCGTCAGGTTCTTTGTCACCCTCGCTATCATGCGCGCGATCGTCATCTAGAGCGCTGGGCAATTCATGGCCATCAGGGGCAGCTTGAAAGTCACCGCGACTGTTACCGTGGGAGCCAGAAGCGCGAGCACGTTCATCAGGATCCTTGGTTGGTTGGTCTCCTTCAGCGACATGCGCGTAGTCGCCATCTTGATCGCTGGATGGTCCATGGGCTTGATCTGGAATATCCGCGAGGTCTGCGTGTGGACGGACCAGAGAGCTTGAAGCAGTTTTCCCCCACCAACGGCTAGAGCGGGCTGCACAGTGTCACCAGCTTGAACAACTTGCGCGACGGAGTCCAGATCACCACGTTGCGTGTACTCATTGTCATCAGAGCCACGTTGCGCGTGCTCGCCACCTCCTCCATCTTGCGCGCCTATCGCCGAACCTGGATCGCGTGCCGGAGGGTGTTGATGGTCGGGCTCGTTCCGCGCGATTATGCTTGAGTGCGCGTTCACCGCCTTGCCAAGGATCATCTCCGACGTCCTCTGCTGTGAAGGATACGGCACGGCCATTAACATGCTGTGGGGGCACGGTAGCGGTGCGTCGGAGAGACGTGGGGACAGGGGGTACGTACGTGGATCGAGCGCTATCAAGCGTGTTGATGCGGCTAAAATTGGATACGACACCCCCGATTGACAGCCATGCATCCGCCAGTTATTTTACGGGACGGGGTCTGGCGTGGATTAGGGGAAATTTTCCGAAGTTTTTCTTTACCTCGGACATGGACCACCTCCATGTCTGAGACCTGGGTAAACATGGTTCCAATTCTCTCTCGAAACATGGACTGTAGTGTTCCCGTTTAAAAATGCTGCTCACGTGCGCATTCGAAAAACTTCAATCAAATTGCTCGCTTAATTCCATTGGATAAAACTACTTTATTGTATTTGTCAAAATGAAAATGACGAAATATATGATGACTTTATTTGTGGGGATTTTGGTGTTGACGAAGAATGACGCAATTGATGCATATACAGGTTCTTCTCCAAACGGAAACCTGTGTTGGTTCGCAACCGAACTTAGTATCTAGGTACACCGTACTTATTGTCTCGTTAGTGTAAACTATTAAAAAAAAGCGTCGGCTTGTTGTCGCAAAACATGGCTCTGCGTCACTTAAAATATCAACGGGGTCATCGTTTATAAGTCCAACTTTAATGTCCATTTGTGAACTTCGTTTGCTATTTCTTCAAGGAGAATACCAGATTTGACCTGAATACTACTATAGATATCACGCTGCAAAGATTTCATGATCTTGAGATGTAGATGCTCATATTTCTCCATTTGCACGGCGTTGTTCAGCAATTGTAGATCTCCAAGAAGCGATTTCAATAACCGCATATAGTTCTTGATGACTGAACGATTGAAATTCAGGCACAAGTGGAAGCCAAAAAGTTGCTCCCACCATGCAAATTCCAGCAGCTCGGTAATCTTTTGGTGCCGTGCATTGATATGATTGAATTTCCGACGGAGATCCGCACGCAAAAAGTTCATATGGTCCAAGTCCTTGTTCTTGTAGCAATAGGAATCCAAAATAATGTTGAGCAAATCAAGAATATCCTCCGAAGCCTTTTTGGTCTCTGCTCGAAGAAGATTGATAGCACTAGTCCATAACAGAGTGAGTTTGAGTCACATACAAATAAACACATCCGTCATAGTACGTACAAGACGGGGTATGGGATTAACATCACCATGAGCGAGATGAGCGTGCCGAGAACGCCAACCACGAAGTACAGCGACAGATTGTACAGGATGTTATTTGTATCAAAGTACGAGTCTCCTGCAGCCTTGAGCTTGCTCGAATCCAGCGGGTCGGCAGGATTAATTATCGTAAGCGCAAAGTAGAGATTGTATCCGAGCGCGAACTTCTTAGTGTTGTCATCGGCAGCATGATGCCGCCGACCGTGAAGACCATAATCCACGGCAGAACCATGTAGAAATTGTGCTGGTTGATCCAGTACGAGCTGGAGCTGAAGACTTTGTCGATCTTGGAAAAGCCGGCGTATGGGTCAGACGCACTCGCGTCAAAAAATTGAACGTCGTAGATGGTGAAGAGCACAATATTGTACAGCAGCGCCAGTCCGGTGCCGTAGAGACCTGCTGGGTCGTGGCGCCTGCAGCTCATGCATTCGCTGTTTATTTGACGCCAACCAGTACACACGTCTAAGGCTCATTTCATCCTTCAAAGTGTCATTGGCAATTCTCATTGGTACATTTATGGCTGTGTATGTGTACGGCTACAGCAGTACCGCGCCAGCAGCGATCGCCTACGTCATGGGCAATCATATTGGTGGATCATTCGGTTTGACTGTGAACAGAGTTGGTGGAGTTGTCGCCTCCATCGACAAATGACAACATAGATAGTGCTACTCTCAACAAAATACGATCGATTTTGCGTGTACAGTTACCAGAATTACTTCAAGAGCAGAAGCGTCTGCTACTTGAAGCGAAAATTGAGCCTATGCTCTGGCGGCAAACGTTTTCGTGTTAGAAGTACGAGACAGTGCTGCGCATGTACATTCAACTTCTCAATGACAACAATCTTCTATTCAAGATGATCCAGTTATCGCCAGCAACCCGTTGCTTGAGTTCGGCAATTGCGGAATCATCCAGTTCCCGAGCAAGAAAACGCCGCACGTAACGAACAATACGCAGGAAAAGGTTACCTGTTGTCGGCGCGTGGCTACGGCATCCGATGCAAATGGGAACAAACCGCCTCGGAGTTTTAGCATCTTTCCCGAGAGCAGCGATATTAATGCTGGTGCCTCAGCCGAATTTCACGTCGCCTTTCAGCCTTCTCAGGCCAACACGTACTACTATGCAGAGCTTGAAGCGTTTGTGTCGTTCAAGTCGAATCGAACCTTCCGCCTTGTAAATGTGGATGCGTTCACCCCGCCGTGGTGTCTGGTTGTGAAGTACCAACCCCCTCGAGTACCAATTTTTGTCATTTTTTGTCCAAAAAAGTTTGATAGTACCAACTTTTGTCATTTTCTCGTGCCAGCTTCCAGAGCCTTGACCTCTCCCTCCCTTCGCACATTTTTGGACTGTCAACCGAATCGTAATTCGCAGTTCGTAAGAACTGTCGTTAGGGGGCTGAAAACGTGTGTAATCAAACAACTTTCGTGCAACCTTCCCGTTTTCTCAACCTTCACGAAACCTGAAGGTGAAGCATTGATCTGCGCTGCGAGAAATCAATGATAGTATTCGCGAAAGCCTGTGCTCGACTCTCACGAAGCGAGCGCTTTCAGGGCCAAACACGCCTCCAACGAAAACTAAGGCCTTAGAACGGCATGCCAAGTAGAAGATTCTGAGGGCAGGT